>CABEEJ010000599.1:89836-154945 GCA_901482245.1 Timema douglasi
TCTACAAATAGCATTTTCACTCGCCACGCTAGTTCTGGTACAGTTTATATCTCTATACTAAACCACATATAATCATTAAATAGCCCTTGTGTTAAAACATGTGCACTAAAAATAAATAATATGAGTCAAAAATAGGTGTTTGATTTCCACTCCAAACCGAATATGTGGGCAAGTGGACTAAACATTAAGCTCGTTTAGTCTGCCTCGTAGATGATGGGTTGGTTGGCGTTTGAATCCTGGCCACGTGTATTTAGAGTTTTTTTCTATAAGTTTAATCACGATCCTTCCAAACGAGGACCAGTACATCTATTCTAAATTCTATCAATATTATTCCTACATCATTAATGTAACTGAATATTATTAGCCCAAACGGATACTAAGAAATGTTGCTAATAAATAAAAAAAATACATATCCACTCTTTAAGTTTACGTTATATCACTTAATTCATGACGTCAAGATACCTCTATATTAGTTATGATGTCAAGAAGTTTCATGGCCAATACTTTACTTAGCGCATTTATTTTTGACTCCATTTGGGTTAATTTCTAAAGTTCTAAGGTTGTTGTCTGCTAGACGCAACCTAATCCTAAGGAAGCCGAGGTTAACGAGCAGGAGCGTAGCCTGCTCATTTTCTCCTTCAACTGGGTCGACAGGAACCGGCAGGAAATTAACACACTTGTATGCAGATGGCCTGGTAATCTACTCTGTACCCAAAACCACTATTGGGCCACAGCTATTTTTTGCTGGGTATTTGCAAGAGTGTGTTTGAAGGGTGCCCTGTGTCTTTATAAAGGATGCTACGAAAAGAGAAGATTTCTTTGAAGCTGCTCTTCGCGCCTAGTTCAATTTTTTGTGTGCCTTTATCTCTTCTCCAGTCTTCTCTCTTATTGTTTTGTTGCTGTCTTTCAGAGCGCTTCTGTGAAAAGACTAGGAAGGACGGGAACATGAACGTCAGCCCAATGTCTTGATCACAGGCGAACAACCAGATACTGTACCATTTAATGATTTTTTTTGCTATAATTTCATTTATTTCTATCCATAAATTGATGACATCACTGAGTGGGCCCAGTACAATAATCTATCATAGAGTGTGTGTAATTGTTTTAACTATTAAGTTGAATCCACAAAGATATTTAATACACATCGAATTACCAGAACACCTCCAGTTTATATTTTGAACTTTTCTAGACTCATTAGTTTTTAGGGATATAATGTTTTAATTGCTTATTTCTTAAAACTTATTTCATGTTTGGAATTATATTTACTATTGATTTTATGATAGGCCTACTTATTGAAGTTTTTTTAAAAAGGTTTTAAAGATTATAAACATACACGCAATAAGAACATTAGTAATTTTTTTAAATAAATACAAAACCTTTAAAAGTCAATCAAAGCTAAGATCTTAAAAAATATGGTGTACACATATAGTTCCAAACATAACTAATTGATAATTACTAAGTATCTACAGAAAAACTTAACCAGGTGGATGGATTTACATATTATAAAAACAATTGCGTGATAATTTAATGTTGGCTACATATCAGACGAAGCATTGAGATACTATTTTGAACACAACAAAACTAGTAAGAGTGGCATGAAAATATTCATTTGTAAATTGAAAATGGAATATAGTGTTTGAAAAACAGCTTGATGCAAGTCAACATGTTGAATTTGTTTTTATATCTACGTATTTTTCATAACATATACGATTTAAAAAAAATCAAATATAGTACACAAATCGGCATATTTCAGTTTATCACTTATTTTGTTCTTGGGTCAATAAACCCAAAAACACATGTTCTCGTTGCAGGATATTATTCATTGATAGTTATATGTAATGCCCTGTAAGTTGGTGGCAAACGTTAAAATTAAAAGGTAATTACAAATTATTTACACATTGTAAGCAAATATTATATTAAAACATATTATAAATATTTCACAAAGTCCAGGCATGAGAATACTTGACATGTTTAATTCCAATCTGAGCTGAAGTGTTGTAACGAGGAGTTGAGACTGTCTATGCTCCTCTGTTTGTGTACACGAATGCAACCAAGGGATGGTAAGAGAGGGATAAAAACCGCCAACATCTTGAAACGGTTAATTGAAAGCTTAGGGTATGGGGCTACAAACTAGAAAGAACGAGGGACAGAGATGAAAAGTTGTAGAAGAAAAGACTAAGGAAAGAAGATGGGTATAGGGTTGGAAAGAGGTGAAAGCTATAATAAGTGAATGTTGTGGAATATTAGGGACACGACAAGAAAATAGCCGAGAAAAAAAAAGTTTTAACAATATCAACAATAAAAAGAACTTTTTCATCGTCAACATCATTATCATATTCATTAAATACGGATGGGAAGAAGTGACTTACATTTTGTGTTGAAATTTCGTTCAAAAAATGAAGATAGTATATAAAGGATGTTTTTAGTTTTACGAATATTGTCATTTGTTTTGTAATGTTCTATTTAATAACAACATGTTTTAAGAACAAAGTTTCTAGGTTAATGACTTTATAGAAAATTTTAACAATGTTTTTAGTTTCAACGTTAGCGACTTAAGTTTAACTAAATATATTATTCAAATAATATACCTACAAGAGCTTATCACAACTGCTGCTGAGAAGTTATATAAGGATTTTATCTGATGCAGGTACTCTGGGAAATCTCTATTTCATTTTATTATATTTAGGTGTTGGTAAAGATTTACATTTCATGTGTGTGTGTGTCGTCGTGTTTAGGAAATGTACCTCGAGTATTAAGGGTACTTTGGGGCACAGGTAGTAAGAAGTGCATAACTCACTCTAAATTGTATTACATGTGTGTGTTTCTTGTCTCTAACCGTCCCTCCACCCCTCCACCAGGGCGAGCTATTGGGTGGAGATGGGGGAGCGAAGCGGGTAGGTGGTAAATAGACCCCTCCCCCTCTCAATAGGACTTTATTCTGCATGCGCAGTATTCGTCTTTATGCCTTGCCCTCATACGCTCAATGTTGAATTCTGGAACATTATATACTATATTTCCCTTCTCCACGATGGAAAAGTAATCACCCCCCCCCCCTTTTGATCTCCAGCCTGCATACAGTTTATGACCAAAGGAGTGCGTTATGAGTGGAGGATAGGTGTAATAAGCAATGTCATTTTTTAACGAATATATTGACAACCATATTATACACAATATATAAAATATATGACCGAATATTATAAACAATATATACAATATATGACTGAATATTATATACAATATATAAAATATATGACCGAATATTATAAACAATATATACAATATATGACTGAATATTATATACAATATATAAAATATATGAGCGAATATTATATACAATATATAAAATATATGACCGAATATTATGTACAATATATAGAATATATGACTGAATATTATATACAATATATGAACGAATTTCGATATAGACGACATGATGTCGATCCATAAACTGAAATTATGTGCATACTAATCACTCATAATGAAGCTATAAATTCCGCATCGGTATCAGCCTGTTTCAATATAGTGATCTTTGCTTAAGACAAGGAACACATCTCCTTAAACTTTTGTAACGTCACGATCACATTATTTTCATAGACATTTTTAAAGTTGATATCATCCATCCCGAAAAGGATTAGAAGGTTAGTGTTATCTTGCAGCATATGTTTAGGAATCCTGAAATATTTTTTATTTTTTATATTATTATTAGCATTGCGTCTTACTACCCGTTCGGGTTATACGCACTTACGCTAATGTGTAATGGTAGGGTGATTGTGAGATGAAAATGAAGGACCTACAGTTTAACGTGGAATCCGAACCACGGTGGAGGCCTGGCATTCCTTCCTGAAAGATGTTTGACAAAGATTAAAGCAGACTTTAGTCTTATGGCCTACCCATGTTCAAATTGGCCTGTATGTTATACTTTTTATCACAAGAAACATCTTCGAATGTGAATAAAGAGCTGGGGTTCGACCCGGTTCGTGGAACGATTTCTTCATTATCTGAGTAACCCATACCTTCTACGAGTGAAAGAACTCGCGATAATCGTGTATACGCGGTTTGATACAACTATTTAGAGTAAAAACTACACCTTATTGAATCGTAATTCATTGAGTTTCTCGTGCAGACTATATACCGTTTTCTACCTACACTTCTATTAGTTAGAGGCCACAATAGCCTAAAAGAGGGGGACGGAAACGGTAAGTAAATTAATATAACAAAAAATTAGGAACAATTGTAAGTTTAAAAAAAACGGAATTATTTATTCAAGGCCAAACAACAAAGTTAAATAAAAAATACATGGCCTAACAAGGCAAACTGAAGAGTGTTGAAAAACATATAGAAAATGGCAGAGACTGCATTATTTTTGTGCATTACATTTGAGAATAGATTTCACAATCTCAAAGTAAATCATTTATTTATAGGAATTAGTCTGGAAGAGACCCAATAATAACAACCATAAATCGTTAATATAATAATAAAGAGCTTAAAGAGAATCTTTTAAATGGCTAACAAAGCACTGTAATCCCCATTGTGAATAAAAACTAATGAAATTTAAATTTAAATATCAATTCTGATATTTGTAAAATACACAAAGGTTTGACTTTCCGACATAAATCAAATTTCTGTGGGACTATTACTTCCACAACTTTTGAAGTAATCGAGAAGATTCCGACTTATTAATATTGAACAATAGAATAGAAAACAAAGCAATACTACAATATAATAATGGTAATTTCTCACTAAACGAATCGGTAAAATGTTAAAGTTTTAACTCATAAACCAACAAAAATGAATTACTTTTATAATTTCTTCAAAGAAAATACGTCTACAAAATATTACCTATACAAAAATGTATCAAATTTTAAAGTTGGTAACCACAAGTGCGATAAAAATTTATACTTAAACTAAATATTCCAAGATAGAAAAATATTCAAAAGGTGGCTACCAATTAACATTTCAAAAATTACAAATAGACTAGCGCCCAAGTGGCAAAAGCAAACATTAAGTGTTCCATAAAACAAATTTACTTTCAAAAATAAATTCTCTAGTGATAAATTACCGACGCCTACACTGAACGATTATAATCACATAGTTAAAGTGTTCAAATACTCAAACTCATTGAAGGTCGTTTAAATTGTAAATATTTAATTAAATATATAGTTTATATATTGCCATCTTGGTGCGGTTATGTCTAAGTCCCGACCAGGACTTCTCGTGGAAGTGTCGGATATAATACTCAACTTTGCTAGCTGAGCGCCAGCTATATATACATCTAGTTGATGGGTAAAGAGGTGGGAGATTTTCATATTAAAAATACAACGCCACATCGTGAACACCTGCTAACAGCATGACTCTCTTGTTAGCAGCTGCAAGATTTGGCATGAGCTCAAGTAACGTAGCCCGGATATCTGGTTAGTTGCAGTTAAAACTTAGCACGTTGCCAGGTCACTTAGGCCAGACACCTGGTGAGTTGGCCGTTAAAACATGGAACGTTTACCAAGTCACGTAGACTGGACACCTGGCGGGTAGGCAGTTCAATATTGTGAGTGGTCCATCTGTCAGCCGGCAGGGCCAATCAGCGCATTTCTGGATCCCCCTATTGAAATATCTTGTTGAACAATCGTTCATCGCTTGACTGTCTTCTCTCCATCGTTAAATTCGATGTGAACAGGCTGGTCATGGGACTCGTGCTAAGCCAGATGATAAAATGATTGAGTAAAACACATATTGTAGACATAGTAAGTTTTGTAAATCTATGGAATTGCAGGATGTCTATGAGTATTGAATTATTTGGGGTGGGTAGAACTAATGTAGCATTAGCTAGTATTGCTAATTATGGCGTTTGTAGTGCTTTGCCCACTTCATGATCGTTGTCATAGTAACGAGTCTGTTTCTAGACTCTAGAACGTACATGGGTTTATAAACAAGAAGCATTACGTGTCATGAAACAAAGAAAGGGTAATGGTATTTTGAATAAGATTATCAATAAAGTACCGTTCGAAGCACATCTACCCGTCTACCAGTATTGCGGACATGGTACCAAGTTGTGAAAACGTTTGAAACGAGGGAATTCTAGTGTGAACGAGTTGAATGCGCTTGTAAAAGAGTACGATACAGCCTACTCCAAGGTGAAATATCTGTATGTTTGTCCATACTGCAGACCGTGAGCCTACCGAAATCTTTTGGAAAATAATATTCTCACCCGATACGAAGTTGAGTGAGAAGGCCGTTGTTTGGTCTGAAGCAAGTACGATGAAAGCAAAAGTCAAGATGAGATCTGGCCTTACCATTTGACGTCGTCAGCGTAAGATTAAACAACATACTACTACTACTACTACTACTACTACTACTACTACTACTATTATTATTACTACTACTATTACTACTACTACTACTACTACTATTATGGTGAGGCACAAGCTGACAAGCATATTGTGCTTAGCTGGGCCATGTTTAGTGAATATAAATATGTACTCCTGAAACAATAACAAACTACTACTACCACCACCACCACCACCACCACCACCACCACCACCACCACCACTACTACCACACTATTTATTCAGGAAACACCCCGGACTTTTATAATTCTAAATTTATATTTTACCTTTGATCTACTTAAAATACGCTACTCATTTTGTTATCTATTGAAATTAAAGTTATTTTTAACAACGTTTCCTTACTTTCACAAGTATATAAATATAATCAACGTTTTCTAAATTAAATACATTCTATTGATACATTTTATTGTAAGTGTATTCTTATAATCCCTTAAACTTATTGTCTAGTTATGTTTGGATATTGGCCCACAAAACAAAGGAAATGAAAATAACAAAGTAAAATATATTTTGATATCTAACTTGCATTTTCCAAACACAATGTTATACCATTACATGTCTTATCTTGGAATGGACACCACACTAAATAGCCAATTTAAACATCAGTAGTTGAATATCTTGGCGAAAGTATGAGTTTAAGGAAAATATTAATTTATTTAAACCTCACTTGGCACTAAACTAGATACTCTACTCTGCTATGCTACGGGAAAGGACTAAATCATTGCTGAATCATACAAGCTTCATTTTAGTTGAACTATTTATGTGATGAGAAGTGTGCAACTACACGAATGAGATTAAATTAACAAGAGCTTGGAATCAAATTACAAAATGTATCATTGATGAGCCATTGATGCTATTATATTATACACGAGGCTCATTATTAGAGGAGGCCATTATCATAATTTGTTCATGGGAATGTGCTGACAGTAAAGTATGTAATGAGAGTAAATATGTTGATTCGTAATTTTATTCATATTGCTTTAATCTTTATAGACTTATTCAATTTCAGAATAACACTTTTAGTTCGATTGTGAGAGTATTAAATAATTAATGACTAGGAAAGTATCAATGTATTGGTATACATTTTTATTTGAATTGATGTTAGTGGTTAACTCGGTTGTGGTTATGTTGTAGTTCTAATAATTTTTGTTTTAGTAAAAAAAATTAATGTATTTCTTATCTATGAATAGCTATATTGTTAAGGTTTAAGGTTTATGCTAGAAAAATTATATAACTGTACATTCATTGGATATTATCTATAATAACAACAATATGACGTCCTATTTGGTCTTGAGAGCTATAATTATTTACTGCTTGAATAATTGATTTTTTAAAATAAATACTATTATTATTATTATTATTAGCACCGCGTCTTACTAACCGTTCGGGTTATACGCACTTACGCTAATGTGTAATGGTAGGGTGATTGTGAGATGAAATGGAGGACCTACAGTTTAACGTGGAATCCGAACCACGGTGGAGGCCTGGCATTCCCCACATTCACAAGATGTCTTGTCAGAGGTGAAGGAAGGGTTTGGTAATCAGATAAATTTATGCCGGGACCGGGGATTGAACCCCGGCCGCCAGCATAGAAGTCTGACACCTTACCCCTAGACCGCCAGGTCACCCAATAAATACTATCAAAGGTATCTAAATGTATTTAAATAGATAGGACACAATCACATAAACTTTATAATATCATGCACTATATCTTCGAAGATAGGTTCAAAAATAGTTTTTCAGTAAAATAAAGTTTTCCTCGTAAAAACAAACACATCTTCTAGTTAATCACAATACACACTATTTATATATACATTTTAAGTCAAATTGTTCAAATATTTTAAGAAAATTTCAAATTTTCTAGTTAAATTTTTTGTAAGCTACTTTAAAATTATTTGTAATTTGTAAAAATACAAAACGGTACAATGAAGATTTTAGGATACACAGAAGATTTATCTTTGTTGGGCAATAGTGATGAAGATGTGGTAAGAAATGCAGAAATTTTATAAGAGGCTAAGAAGGGAAAAATATTCTTATATATCATGAAAAACTATTACCTATTTTGAACTCAATATTCAAGAATTAAATAGCCAAAGCTATTATAAATTATGTTTAAATACGGATTTAGCCGCATCTAGATATATTATGAAAATTGAAAAATGATACCTGGACACGGTAATCGAACTCGGAACCTTTGAATCAATACGTCAATGTTCTAACCACTGTGCTATCCAGGAATCGTCATGCAGATATTTCTGCACGTCCATAACAGACTCTGCCTTAAAATATGAGTGAAGAAGGACTGTGAGCTTGGGACGATTCCTGGATAGCTCAGTGGTAAGAGCATTGGTGTATTGAGCCAAAGGTCCCAGGTTCGATACCCATGTCCAGGTATAATTTTTTAATTTTCAATCACTATTCATGGCCAATTTTGAAAAAAAAACCAACTTTCTATAATTTTTCGTAATTAAACTATCCTTAAACTAATTTATTTTTGAAACATAGATATACATTAGTATTTATCACGTCAGATAGTCCACCGATAGTAGTTTTGAATAGAATTGTTACATTTATTAAACAAATATATCAAATTTTACAAACATCTGTCATTAGTTAACACATTTTTTATATATAAAAATATATATACATATAAACAATTATTTATAATGTAAAAAACTTAATTTATATCCAGTTTGAACCAAATCATTAAAGACCGTTCCACTTTTATATTGCATTATTGGCCTTAAAAGTGCGCAGTTGCCAGATCTAATTGCGTAAAACAGATTGACAAATTTTCATGTTCCAAACTTATCAAGTGACACAAAGTTTAAACACTTCATGACAATACATTCGAAGTTTGGTTTCTGTCAATTATGTTTTTTTTTTGCGTGTGTTTATAATTATATTAAACCCACTATAAATATATAAACTGCACATAATCACATGTGTTGAGGTTTGAATTCTGGCATGTCGAGCTGAAGATGGTTTTTACAGGTGTATAAAGTTAACGTGTTTTCCCCTCCTTTGTCTATGTGAATGTGTGTGCATATATTAAACAATTACCTTACTCATCCATACCTTACTATAATGTTTATAATAGTTTATAGCCTTAGCTTTACGTTCGATAACAATCACGATTAAATCATCAAACACATTGTAAGCCGGCACCAAAATAATAACAGAAACTCAACACTTATAGCTGACGACGGGTAGATAGACTTCTTATGTGCGTTTCAAAAACTGTGATTTGCCTTTCCAAGAGGACATTAGTTCAATTCCCGACTATTATTAGCAGGGGGATTCATTGATGATAAGCTCAGCAAGGCCATATTTATAATTACACGTAGTTCTAAGCCTGACGCAGGTGTTTTAACTATTAGCTATTTATACTAATTTAAATAAAAAATAACAGTGAAAGTTTTTGAGAGTAAATACAATGGTATTTGCCTGTCACTAAGAAAAAATCTCTTGATAAAACCAAATCCAGATTTTTTTTATTGGATATATTTTCTTGAACTTTTCGAACACACTGATTATAATATCAACACACACTAGCCTGTTCCTAAGAAAAACATAGCATTCAGTCTCCAATACTATTTACCAAAAATAGCTCTCCGATCATGTCAAAGATAGAACCCGGGACCCCTAGCTCAGTTGGGACACTCGCTACCGACTGTGTTAATCCTGACCTAGTGGTTACAAAGTGTAATGAGAGTATAAACGCCTAGGACCGATAGACTACCACTGTGGGTAGCTGGGTTCTTCTCCCGAAAGTACAGTACAGTATATTATAGTATCAAAAATAATGGTTGCTGCGTATTTTCATAAATTTAAAATAATCCCGGCAATTACAACAAAATCCATCCTATTGAACTATACGAACAAATAAGTATATTGATGTACAAATTAATGTAACATTGACCAAACGTTGCACGTGTAGCCAATATTATCAATTTTATATGGATAGGATTAGCTGACACAACTCTTCAGTTTTCAACGCTACAACTGTGTTCTTCAATACTGGGCAGTGTAGATTGTATTTCTCGTTTTGCAGCTTTAAAACAACACCACACATAAATGGGAGGTGATAATGGCCCGTATTTTTATTTTTTCGAAAGTAAATTTGAACTCTTTTTATAATTTTTTTCATATAATATATCCGTGTATGATCAAACGGAAAAAAAGTTTTTAACTAGACAACTTTTTAATGTTTTACTTTAAATATTTCAATAGGTTTAGTGTGGTTTAAGAAATAACAGCTCATTGCCCACCTCGTACTTTAATCAAATTATTAGGAGCAATATTACTATATAATATTAATTATATTGTGTCGGGGGTGAAAATATGTAGGCAATACAATAGTTATTATATACTTCAGTGTGTAGATTATGTACAGATACCCCGTGCTCGAACTAAGAAAGCACGTTTGAATATTAGACTACTTCTATTTATCATGTAAATCTATCACAAATATTAATTTTCAATTTATTTTAGGCTCAATTAAGCTTCCCGCCTTTTTGTTTTCTATACGAAAACGACACTGAGCTACAAATATATCATGCTGTTAAAGAAATAAAGATAAATGATATACAGTGAGGTTGTAAAGACTATTAGACGATGCCCTCGGTTCAAATCGAGCTAACATTTAGTTACATAATATTATTCCTGCAGTTTGTGGATAGGTATTAAAACTGATAACATAATTACATTGTTATTGAACAAGTAATGGGAGTTGAATGTAAATGCGGCTAGATGGATTGCCTCACTCCAGTGTATCTGAGAATATCGGCATGTTTTGTTGTGTTCCACAGATGTGGAAACGTAAGCAGCTTAATACGAGCTGACAAGTTATTGACAAAAGGTCACATGACGGAATACATCAACGCCATATATGAATATTTAAAGTAGTGTTGGTACAATACAGTGATACCTGGAAATATGTTCACATCGGTGTTTATTTGATGTTTTGTAATCCGATGGGCAAATGTCGGAAATATGGTTTTGGTTTTCATCTTTTTAAGATTGGAGTAGAATATGTATAGACAAATTTAAACTGATAATTACTAGATATTAGATTATTATTATTATTATCCATTTTCCTCTTTCATAATCCAATTAACATAATTGAGTGCACTACTTGTTAATGTTGTGTCTAGCTAGACGTTTATAAATTGAAACGGTTGTACGAATTTTCTACTACGGTCGATAAAATGTTTGTTTGTAATTTCAGAACCACAAATAGTACAGACTATTTGAAAGATTATTAATATGCAATCACTATTTGTATTGCTAATAAAAGTTAAAATAGCACCAACCTGATAACACAGTAGTTGTTTGTGTGTTATGCCTCTTATTACACGTCCAGGATATAGGCATAGTTACGTTAATGTAACAGGGAGGAACACGGTAAGTTTGGGAGAAATGTATCAGCATTTCCTTGAAGGAAGAATGAGAATAAATTTAGGAAAAAAGTCTACATTATAGGTGACCTCGCGGTCTAGGGGTAAGGTGTCAGACTTCTGTGCTTGCGGCCGGGGTTCAATCCTCGGTCCTGGCACAGATTTATCTGATTACCAAACCCTTCCTTCACCTCTGACAAGACATCTTGTGAATGTGGGGAATGCCAGGCCTTCACCGTGGTTCGGATTCCACGTTAAACTGTAGGTCCTCCATTTCATCTCACAATCACCCTACCATTACACATTAGCGTAAGTGCGTATAACCCGAACGGGTAGTAAGATGCGGTGCTAATAATAATAATAATAATCTTCATTATACCCGACTGGTTTTCGAATCCTGATCTCTCACTAGCAGTCCAGTATTTGTAAGGAATGGCCCTTTATATCACGCATATCAAACTCTCTTGATGAACCTGCATGGAGTGCGAACCTATGCTTCTTTTTTTGTAAAGGCTAGAGGAATGAAACACGGAAAATGTGGTATTTGGGAGTTTGGAATAATCTGCGTATATCTGTGATGGGAGTTTGATTTAGCAAATTTGTGCTTTTTCTCCTCTACATGAGTCATTTCCTAAACAATGTTGAATTTTCTCCCCAAACATTTGCAAGGTTTAGCAGCACATACGTATGTCAACAGTTGATATCTAAATGAAACTGAACCAAACACCTGAGAGTCCTCAGCCCGGGAAACAAATATTTGTTAACAAATTACGAAAGTGAATTTGGAACTAGATTTAAAGACTTTCATTCACACAATTTGTTGCAAAAAAAATGTTTCAAATTTTTTTGTTAAAGGAAAAAGTGTTTGGTTTTTTTTATGTAGGCGCTTACTTTTTATTTCTGCTAAGCCGGTGGAATTATTTTAACTCTGAATACTGTTAATATCTAACAGTTTGAAACAACGCCTCCTCAGTATTTATAATTTTCAATGTGTCCCTTATGATCAAAGGAGTTTGAAACGCCTGGTTTATACCACGTGACCATGTGATGCTGGGGTGGAGAGTGGAGGACACAATACTAAGAGTTATTCATTAGGATGGATTATAAGTCCAGTCTTTCGCCCAGAAAGCCAAGGTTTAATTTCGCTACAGCTTGGTATATATTTTAGAATTTTTTTTAATGTTTGAAAGCATCTAGCATCATACTGATAATTATTATAACTTAAGCATAGCTTAGTTTAAATCATAAAAAAAATAAAAAAATCATATATCTGTAAAATATTATATTATATTCAAATGTATTAGAAATATTTTAACTTGGTTGAAATTTTATTTCTTATCAAAATAATTATATAAAGTGGGATAGTTATTTCCGTTGCGTTTTCTTCACATTATTTTTCTTTGCTCATTTGAGAGTTTTCTATTTGCATCCCCCCCTATCCCGTAATCTTCGGGCGAATATGGTTGCAATTATATAGAATTAAAACATCATAGTTTGTGCATTTCAATTAGTGGGTGTAAAACACGCGACACTAAATAAATTAAATACATACAGTAGCACATTTTAAATCATTACATTTGGATCATAATAATATTCATATTAACAATCATGATCATTTATAGCAATTGATTTTATTATGAGTTTAATTACAATATAATATAAGCCCATCTGCACCGGTGAGCACGTGGGCCTAGAAGACGACCTCGTATCATCTTATTTTTCCGAAACCGGGAGGCCAGGGTTCATATTCCGGGGGGCGTACGTTTCTTTTAAAAAATCCCATGATTTTATCAACGCACATGTGGATACATTTATTATATATCAATATACATTTCGCGCGCCCACACACACACACACACACACACACACACACACACACACACACACACAAACACACACACACACACGAAAAGGCTAACAATAATTTTATCCACGCAAGGGTAACTATTATATCCGTTTCCTCTGACGAGTTTACACAGTCACTTTAATATTTGCGCCTTAAAAAATTAACTTGCTCTCTAATTTTACGTTCTTGGTTTCCTATTCTAGAGATAAATATTCTACCAAGAACATTTTTACTCTACATTCTGTAAGGAAGTTTACTACAGGCCATTTTCGTGACCAAGCCAAATAGGCAATAAGTTGTAGAGGATTTATAAAAAATATGTTTATAAAAAACTACTTAAAAATATAAATATTAATTTTGTAACACCGTATAACTATTTTTTAGAATGGTTTAAGAATTTAAGGTTTTTGTTTCAACGTTTAATCCCTATAACTAACTCACTGAGTAAAACCTAAACACACTAACATGGGGAATCCTATCTTGACCGGCCGTGACGTCATAGGTAGGAAACGTCGTTAAAAGTAAAGTAGTTTCATTAATATTTTCTACTCAGTAGCAGTAATTTTAACTTCATAGTTTCGTACTATTTTCATTTAATATCAAAACTCTGGTCATCCATATCACAGAGGCCGTGACACGCGTTGTTGTGGAAGATATCCATTAATCCACTCTTCAATTCCATAGTAGATCGAACTAGAATTTCTCCAGTGAGCTAAATATGTATGATTCATAAGGGGTTTTATAACGGGAGATCGCCACAGCTAAATATGTATGATTAATAAGGTGTTTTATAACGGGAGATTGCCACAGCTAAAGATGTATGATTAATAAGGTGTTTTATAACGGGAGATTGACCACAGCTAAAGATGTATCATTAATAAGGTGTTTTATAACGGGAGATTGCCACAGGTAAATATGTATGATTAATAAGGTGTTTTATAACGGGCGATTGCCACAGCTAAAGATGTATGATTAATAAGGTGTTTTATAACGGGAGATCGCCACAGCTAAAGATGTATGATTAATAAGGTGTTTTATAACGGGAGATTGCCACAGCTAAAGATGTATGATTAATAAGGTGTTTTATAACTGGAGATATGATATGGAACAATTCCAAAGACGAAACAATGTTCATATTTTTGTAATCTCTGACAGCGTATGTGAAACCACATAAGTTTTATTGTTGGATATAGTTCGAACCAGATTAAATATTGCTAATATAAGCTTGGATGACTGTGACAGAAGGCATCGAGCAGGCCCAAAGAACTTGACCTAACCTCGTCCTATTATTGTTAAATTTCAGAAAGTGCAGAAGGGTGTTTCCAAGTATGACAATCTTTTATAGTACAAAAAATAACAATAAAAATCAGGCCTGACATAAGTTAACAATATTTTCACTCCAAATAACTTATTCTAAGCACATCCACCAAATATTTTCTCTATGAATTTAATGAATTATATAATAAAGTCTTCTTTAAATCCAAGGGGAAATCTTAAAACTCAAGAAAGGATAATAACTGCCTCTACCGTTCAACCAAGGTATAACTAACTAACTCTAAGATGTATGGATTTGGCTACACTTTAGTTTTAGTTTAAAGCTAGCAGTGTAAGGATAGCTCAGTGGTTATATAGTATTGGCGTACTAAGCCAGAGGTCCCTGGTCCGATTTCCGTGTCCATGTGTCATTTATCAAATTAAAGAATATGATATTTAGATGTGGCCATAACCGAAATTAACAAATATAAAAGTTTATATATTTAATCCATCATCATATAGTATAGTTTGCTTGTGACGTAGAGGTCGGGGTTAGAAAATCCCATCATGGTTTTATCAGTTTTTTAAAAGTCTTTTACCTTCCCCTCGCCACTTAAATGTTGATACATTTCCTATACATAATATCTTCACCATCCTTACCCCATTAGTTTTATTAAATTTAGAAATCCTGCATGGGTATTCAGAAACAGAGGAAAAAGGAGTAAAATATAATTTTTAAAATGAGTCGTTGAAATTGGATCATGATATTTTATTCATTATTTATTTCAATCAAAAATGTATTATTTTTTAATATTAACGAAAGTGCTAAAAGTTTAACATATGCATCTATATTTCCTTTACATCTGAGTAAACTTTACCTGTAGTGTGTACGCATCGTTGATTTTGAATTACTAGCAGGATGTCACGTCCCTTTCAGCAAATATTGGAGCTGCTTCTATTTGAGCGATCAATTACCGATCAGATCTCTACGTCAATTTGGAACTTAGGATTTTGCTTTGACTACATAATATTCAAAGTATCAAAACATGTTGAAATTATTTTAATTAAAATATATTATTTTAGTTACTGTAGTATCTCCATACTGTGTTTATGTACTTAATAATACACAATCCTTTTTCTACTAAATTCAAAAACTGATTTACAGTAGGAGTTGATATAAACACCAACCTAGTGGTGGCTGGATGAACCAAATAGTCAGTTTATTAAGAAACGATCTGGAATCAAACCGGGTCTACGAGACTTGCTATTGAGACGAGGAAGATATTCTCATTCCTGCATTGTTCAACAATTTAAATATATATATATGGGATATTTAACATGCCCTTTCCCATCTGATTACTGATAATTTTGTCTTATGATTAATTTACTAGCTTAAATCTAGAATATCTTTACGAAACCCAGACCCCCTGCCATTAATTCACGATTATTAAAGGGCAAACCCAATTTCACTGATTGCATATTTTTTGGCCATTCCGGAAATTGAACCCGGTGCCCTTAGTTCAGTAGGCAGACAGGCTAGTGACTGAGCTGGGGTGTTGGATTCTTTTACGGAATAATAAAGAAGGTTACTAAACACACTCTGTGTTTTTATAAATTAGTTGAGGAAGAACTTGTCTCCAATAGTTAAATGATATCAGAACAGGTTTTAAAATACACGGGGCTTGGGTAAGATAACAACACTTTTTTAGTTTGTGAGAAATTTTTTCCCTTGATATAAAGTGAGTACCGATTTAAAACAGACGATATATCGTGATGTAAAATCTTTAAATCGCCCAGCCCAATAACCAGTGGAGTCAATGTTTACACGCACATACAGTATGTTCCCCTGAAGGTTTGTTTTGCTGCAAGCTTGCAATGCAGATATGTGTGGCAAAATATCGGCGTCATGATATTCAGGCGAAGGCCTCGATGAATGCGTCTTTTTAGCCAACTACGACATCATATTTTAAAATTAGATTTTGTTTGTACTGTATGTATATTACACCACGACTCTCTTTAACACAAACATATGTATAATGGGGTGAGTGTGTATGAAAAAGAGTATCAATATATGAGTCTTTTATAATGATTAGACTTAATTAAATAGTCTCAATAAACACAATATCCAAAGGCTTTGTAGTAGCCTAAATGTTTTTCATCGGACCAATATATGGAATAAAATGAGAAAAAATTTCCAAAAAACCAACTATACCGAACATGGCGTTATCAATCATAACGTATCTTAAACAGTGTCGGTAAGCTTCAGAACTTTAGCATGTACCTCTTCTACGGTTAGTAGAACCCACGTAACTAAAACAGGTAATTACAAACAGAAACAAATATTTTAAAATTGATGAATTATTTTTATAATCATTAATGAACTAAAGTTAAATAACCAATCAAAACAAACTTCAATAAAACTAGGTGCAAATATCTACTATTAACTTATCTTCAAAATAATTTGACAAACCCACTTATAATTTAAATAAACAATGGCTACTAAACTTCAATAAATAAATGGTACAGTGCACCGAACATACCTTCTCGATTCTTTACCTAAAAATGGAGACATTTACTTAAAACTCGAAAGATATGTTAACAAAATTGTTGCGTATACATATTGTAATAAAGAGCATCATGGTCTATTAAAGAGCAATGAAATAATATACACTGTTACAGAATCATTGAGAAAAGAAAAACATATTTGTTCACCAAAGAGCACAACATTCAATTTAGGCCTACCATTGCCAAGATCTTATAGCTCAGAAACAATAGGTTTTATAAAAATGTATTTCAGATAAAAGATTTTTATTTTTAATAGTATAACATTTTTAGTTAATTATTTTTGTTATATCTTGTAATGATATAGAATTAAAATCTCAATAATTTATTATTCACATCTTTATTCAAAATTACAATATTTTAAATGAGAGCGGGTAGTAAGATTTATCTGTGTTAAGTTGCTAAGTTGCAAGGTATGGCGACATCCTTCTACGTCTCTGTTTAAAAAGACAACGCAGTTTTGTGGACAGAAACGCACCTGGATGACCACCCCTTTTTTCTTTTAGGAAGCTTCGAGAAGGAAATGTCGCTCGATATACCCCTTCAGGGTACGCATCTCTTCACTTTCCTTCCTGACGAGAAGCCGAGTAGGGGGAGTTTATGACATCTTAATCTGTGTTCTAAATCTCACGTGTCGAAAATAATCATGCATATAACATAATAGTAGGGCTTTTATTAAAATCTACAACGTATGAATTATCTAGAAAAAAACTGTTTATCTACTTAAAATAAATATAACTATAAAACACCAGAACTTTTAATTTATAAAATAAGACATAATCCCTTTTTAATTATTATAATACAGGACAGAAAACTTGGACCCAATTCAATCGCTATATAAAATGTCTCCCTAATGGTGTCGTATAAACATTAATATATCAGGCTAGCTCTTAAAAAAATTACAAACTTAAAGATTTGCGGAGATATGATCAAGTTTGGTGATATCTGCTTATGCACAATACCCTCAACGTTATTTTCATGGGAAATGAAGACTCGCCATTTTGTTTAATATGCTTAGTAACGCCCGGATGGATATGTATTTTAATCAAAATCTTTAGAGCCGATATTGAGATTTTTTTTTCACCTTTCGCCTATTTATTTAGGGTTTTCTAATTCCAAAACACTCCTAAGGGGAACATTATGAAAACCCTCCTTACCAAGTTTTAGCCCGATCAATAAAATTGTATCGCTTCTTGGCCGAGATACAGACAGACATACAGCATTTAAAAAACAACTTTTTCTGGTTCAGGGAGTCATAATATGCCATAAAAATGTCGAGCTAAATTTATTAGAAGATCACAATACTTCCTCTCTACAAATAATCTCGAGAAGGTAAAAATGATAACCTCACTCATGGTTAATGTTTTAAAAGCAACGTAAAACATTGGACAGCTCTAGAATTCAAAACATTGGTAACTGGCGTCATAATCACCACTTTATGTGAAATTTATTAAAAATAATGGTTTGTTCAACAGATTAGATTCAGTGCTGGTGACTTCGACTGATGTGCCGAGCTCTGTTCGAATCCCAGGATGGACTGTTTATGATCTACCCATAACACCTCAAATAAGATATTAATTTTGGACTTAACTGTTAATAGGAATGTTGACAGCCTAACAGTGAAACAAACTCGGTATTATATTAAGATCACACGCAATAAAAAATATGGTTTGTCACTTACCATGTCACGATTTTGTTAGAAAGTTCCATCTGGAAGGCCTTTTAACTTATCAAAATACTTCAATAAATGAGGATTATGGTATGAAATAAGACCTTCCAGAAAGGTTTTCCTACATTAATCGGGGTATAGTCATCGATCCAGGCCATCCATCTTTCTACATTATAGGTCTAAGGATGAGGGAGGAAACAGTTAAAGGAAGCATACCTTAATTTTCCTGGAAGGCGATTGGAAAACTATGTAGGATAAGATGCCTCGGTATATCCAGCCGAGATCCAAACCCTCGCCTCTCCATCATCATAAAATCAGACAAGACGAGACGAGAATAAACACACTATTCACCTTCCCACTATCCGATTGTTAGTAAAGTGGTGGTTCAGTTTAACTAGAAAGTATGATAGTATTAAAACAAGTGGATGTAATATGGACGCTAGCCTTGAGATTGTCATTTCTACCCGCATCAGTGGGAATGTGGATAATACATCAGGCTCATCTAGTCTGGGTTGTCGGTAATAGGAAGGTTGGGATTCGAAGCCCCACATTGTGAACTGAAGGTGTTTTTTCTTTGTTCTCTCTCCCCTTTTTACTCCACACAGGTGCGGAGGAATACCACCCTCATCGCTACACCATTAGCGTGATTGAATGTGGCTTCCCTTAACTATTGGTAAGATACAGTGGAAATAAACACTTTCTTTTAATTTGATATTATTATAATTTGTCGAGTGTGACTTCAGAAAACTTAACTGTCCATCATTATAAAATGTTGTCGTAACATCAAACTTGAACTTTGTTGTGCTATTGGTTAGGTACAGTATTATGTGGAGCATCAGAAGTAGCGAAGAGATGGCAAATAAGTTTATGTAAAAACTAATGGGTTAAATGAAAATATTTTCATTGATTTCAAACCCATTGTAATTAATTTTTATCTTTGATAAATAATAAGACTGAACATTGTTTAGGTTTGGTTAGAATATTGGCGTACTAAGCCAAAGATTCCGGGTTAGATTCCCGTGTTACAGGTGTCGTTTTTAAATTCAATTAATATACTCATACTATGTTTAGCTAGCTGAAAAAATTACTCCACTAAACCATTTGTTGAGTATTTGTCAAATACAAAACAAATGTATTTCCCAACGTTTTTAAAATCATGTTTTGTTCAGTTTCATAGCGAAAAGTATCCATTATGATCTTAAAACAGGCCTTCATTATTGTGTGTGCTCTGTATTATTTTGAGCTTATTGTTCGTATTTCCAGAAGGATCGGCGCCCATCAATTCACACAGGCTGGGCGTGGTCTATGTTCTTTCTAGCTATACATGTGATTCATGACGTATTTAGTATAATTATGGCTTTGAATCCTTTTCTTCAAACCAAAATTATTGATTTGTCAGAAGCCATAGATTCTGTAGGTTTGGCTAAATAAGCAATAATTTACCTCTACTACTATGTGCCGAGTCTGGATTTCAAAAACTATTGATGGAGGTAAAAAAATGCCCCCTTATTTAGAGACAACACTAGTAGGCATCAACGTTTTTAAAACCCGCATCGTTGGGCACGTGGAATAAATGTAAATATAATCTTGTCTGGTTTTCCGGTGAGGAGGTCAGGGTTCGAAACTAGGCGTGATGTAGTGAGGATGGTTTTACTACATGACTTTCCACTCTCCTTTCCTTGAAAGCACGTGAATTTCCTTTAAATTTTACCGTCCTCATCCCTAATAAATGGATATATTTCCATTACATGGACAAAATACAAACATATTTGCTCAACCTCGGCGGTTAAGAAAGGAAAACACAAAAAATACCACGTCTGTAGAGAAAAGTATGTTTGTTGGATAACATTGATAGCATCTTAATATATTACCAGTGTTAATGTATAGATAGTGATAGTGTCTATTATACATTACAGCTGTAGATCACGTGTATGGATGTATAGATATGTGAAATAAGGTATACTAACTTAGGTAACTGTCAGGTAAGCTCCTTCAAACCAAAATTTGGCTACTGCAGCGACCAATGAGTGATTTTCATTGTGGGCTTTCAAAGCATAAACACATGATAAATCCACTCGAATTAAGATATCAATTTTACTGATCTAAATATGTATCTTTATATTTAAATCAAGCTAAGTGATATGTTAGAAAAGTTGGCCAAATTACCTTGTAGAGTACATTTTTCACTGTGCCAAATTTATTTTCAATTCAACTCAAACATCAGCATTACAATTCGATTAAACGTTATGAAAAATATTTACTAAACATAAATTGTTGTTGAATGAAGAGCTATTTCTACCTATTTTTGTAGACAAATTGAATTTGATTCGATCATAAATACTAAAATGCTTATATTAATTCAATAATGTACTTGAAATTACATTTTTTTTTGTAAACCAGTTTGACCATAGAAAATTTAAGTAAAGGCAAACTATTACGTAACTAAATACACATAGTTTTATTTATCACTGCGTCTTACTACCTGTTCGGGTTATACACAAATGATAATCACTATAATGAGTAGGGATAAGGAACGAAGAATTTTAGAGGTAATCTACCCGCATTTGCGAGGATGGATAGTGGCAAACCATTTAGGAAAAAACCCATCATTAGACCCGACCGGGGCTCGAAACCCGATCTCCCTATAATTGGCAGGCCAGTCTAATACGATAGTGACGGCATATATATTTCAGCCACTGAAGCGAGTAAATATGTATTTAATACATTAATAAGTAATATGTATGTGTATGTTACGGGATGTCCGCGAAGTCTGGATGGTGTCGAGATTAGCCGTGAGATGTTAACACTGTCCAAGTGTAGTGGATAATGTCAATATTATTTAGTTAAACTTTGAAAAACTTAATTCAATCATCTCTCACATAACATTATACACGTATTTTGAATAATGTCAATATTATCCGAATAATTTTGGCTTTATAAAAGTTAGAACTTAACCCTTGGCATATAAATATACAGTCTTCCTTATTACAATGGTCAGTGTCATAGGTAGTTTCCAAATTACATTATAAGCTTTGCAATAAAGAAAACTAATTGATAATTCTGATTGCATTGCTGACTCCCTGTGGGATATTAAGTGGTGCACATCCAAGTTACTATTTCTCGAGAAACGTGGATACTATCTTTATATGATTATTATTTTAAAATCCCTCTTTACCTTACTGATTCATGGCTACGCGACAGAGGTTGTATAAGCCTATATTTTTTTGTCATGATTTACACACATAGTTACTGAATATATTCACTGTGCAGGAATATAATAACATATTCGTTTATAAAATCAGTAATTAGATTTAAGTACTCCCTCTTTTTCCAAATCAACAACAATTTAATGATTGCGTCTATTTATCTATCTTCCCACACATACATGTTGTTACATTATCTAACTTTAATCTAATTCTGTGACATAAGTGCTAGATACCCGCTTTGTTGGCCACATGTTCTAAGGCGCTACTCTCAGCATAATAGACTGCTGATCACGGGGAGCTCAAGGTTCGAATCTTGGTCAAGTGTACTGAGGGTGGTTTTCTACCCTCCATCCACGCAAATGTGGGTACACTTCCTATAACTATAGCCTTCCTAATCCATAAAACCTTTAGAGTAATTAGTACATAAGCGTATAACTCGATCCGGTAGTAATAAGCTGTGCTAAAAAAATAGAACTAGACAAACCTCCAAACACTATTACTGGCCTGTTTTCAAAACACGTTTGGTCGTGTTACATTTGTCCCCATACTGGAACTCTGGGAATGAACCTCTACCCCACCGCAAGGGGTTGGGCTAGTTCTCAACGGCCGAGAGGGTTGGGGGTGAGAAGGGACACACAATAGGGATAGTATCACTAAGATATAACAAAGAGCGGAACGAACAATACCTCGGAATATTTGATTGCCGGCTCATTACGTCACCGCTTCTCGTCTCTAGTTAACTGGTGATAATTTGTCATGGTATTTAGAAAGTATTCCAGTAATATGATTTATTCAGCCTGTCATTGAGATGTTATCACTGCTAATTACTGGCGATAATGGATGTTTTGAAAACTTTTACTACGGTTTTCCTTAATGGAAATGATCAGCTATCAATAGTAAATATGGTCATTTGGGTTTAATAATATAATAGGTGATTATTAATTAGAGTTAATGAGGTGTTGGTAAATTGATTGTTTGGGAAAAAACCCGCATTTATTTCCCAACTTTTTTTTAATGATAAATACTTACATATTTAATTAGTGTATTTCATTTAAGTTCTTTTGTTCGACTGCTAATGTTTTTACAAACAAGGGGAATCACAAGCACTAGACCACAATAATTATAGTGAGTTCCTTATCATTCATTCTACTGCTTTCACCACATAATATTATAAAAGTTCAAAAGAAATATTAAAGCAAAATTGCATCTTAAATTCTGAAAGATGGTTAATTTTT
The DNA here is from genome assembly GCA_901482245.1 of Timema douglasi. Lineage (NCBI taxonomy): Eukaryota > Metazoa > Arthropoda > Insecta > Phasmatodea > Timematidae > Timema > Timema douglasi. Next base: position 113,346 of record CABEEJ010000599.1, read on the forward strand.
TTAATCTAATAGCACAAAACTGATTTAAAACTCTATGCAAGCAGAATATATGGTCGATATCCATACCATAACCAACCATAATATGATTGAAAGTATCATAGCTAATTAATTATTATGTTACATGATACAATCCTGCAACGTAATGTGTTGCAATAAGTTTGGTTCACTTTAGATTTAAATTTCTAATATAAAGCGCAAGTATTGTAATTGTGACAATTTTCGAACTCAAGATTATGATTACATTTTATGTGATGCCGATTCAATATAAATAGTCCAGCGCACCGCTCGGATTCTCTCGCTCTTATAACTTAGGATGGAGCCATTTGTTTAAAACTCGGAAACTGGGAGTTACCTGTCATCTACCCATGAATTAAATAATTATTTACTAAATATGAAAAGAGGAAATTAAAAATAAACCTAAAATAATTATGACCATCAATATAAAAATAAACTAATTGAAACACAGCAGTACCTAGACCATAATATGTTTGCAACAAACTGAGGGCTAAAACGGAGTGAATCCATTTACGAAGCAATTTTTGCCTAAAATTGGTTATTAGATAGGTGAAATTAAATTATATACTCTATTACAGAAATATTATTTGCTCTTTTCATTTCCAACTCCCCATTTACCAACGTTATATTTAAAAATATACTAGCCTATAACCCAGAGAATATTGTTTTTATAAAATATTATTTCAATATATATATAGCTTTTAACAGTACTACAACTTTCAGATAATAAGCCATATAATATTTCAAGGATTTGCGAAGATATGATTGAAATTGGAGATATGAACTTACGTAAAGTATCCTTTAAGTTATTTTCCTGGAAAAATTAGATTCGCCATTTTATTTTTTATGTTAAACTGTGACTAGCTAGGAATTTTAATCAACATCTTTAAAGTTGAGTTTAAATATTAATTGGTTTCCCTTGTCGTCCTTAAATAAATCATCCTTAATTTCGGGGTTGGTTATATGATTGTAAAAAAAACCTTAGAGGAACCTTATAAAAACCCTAAATAGCAAGTCCTAGCCCGATCGGTAAAATGTTTTATCTCTAATCCAAGATACAGACAGACAGACAGACAGACATATATATAGAGAGAACAGACAGACGGCATCGCGAGAACCATTGCTTAGGTTCGAGGGGTCGTCCACAGCCATAAAAACATTGGATTAAATATTTTTGATTGTCACAATACTACTTTCTCCAAGGGATAACGAGAACGTAGAGAATGTATTTTATATTTATATTTGTCTATTGGCTTGGATTCAAAACAGTTCAATCCCGATAGTTGAACTTAAAAAAATAAAAATCTACTCAAGTTCTTAAATTAAGAGTAGTTTGTTTACTATTGAGTGATGTTCAAATAAATCAAAATCTTTCGAAAATTTCTCTATTGATTTTGTTTATAATGTATATCAAAGTTTTCTGATAATACAAATTGAAAATGTATTCTTGTCTACTAGGGAAAATTTTAAGATAGTTTACTGGCTACAAACGAGGGTCTACTTGATCGAAAAAGTTTCAGCAAAAGTTGGCACTATTGACCCCAAAAGATGGCGGCCGCTCGGTCAGCATGACTTGATTGTGGGTTGACGCCATGGAGTTTATTGACTACTGATTTTTTTTTAAATTTTGTTTATAAAATCTCTCAAATTATTTGGTTCAAACTGGGTATCTGGTATGTGTTTTTCTATATAGCTAGTTTTAGAATTTTGTTTTTCTTAAAAAAAAAAGTAATTTATTTGTAATCTACTGAAAACTTATTCTTAACAATCAGATTTTTTTTAAATATCTCTAACGAGTTTGTTCAAAATTGATATTTGGTGATTATTTTACGTGATAGATAATATTTATGTTTATTTTTCTAAAATATATTAATTTAAGGTTAATTTACTTAAATGCTTTTTTTTAAATTGAATTTTTTTGGAAAGGCTTATAAGATCTAATAGTTTATAATGAGTATCTGGGATTTTTTTTATAACAAAGAAAAATATTAATCATCTATATTTACAAGTGTAAGTAATTTCAGGGTTGATTAAAAATAATTGTTTTGGAAAATTTGAAATTTTTTAGAAATGTTTTGAATAATTTTGTTGAATAGTGTATTTTGATTAACAGGATATGTTACTCAAAGGTAGTTTTAAGACTTTTTTTTATAATTTTTCTTAGCTACTATGTGACACTATGCGATTGTGTCGTCCCATTTATTTATAAATTAGACAAGTGCCAGTGTGATGTACACATAAAATATAAAGTTTGTTGTTTTGTTAGAACCAACTAGCGAAGAATTGGGAAATAACAAATTAAAGCATTTCCATGTGAATATAATTAAAACTAGTGGGTCGTTGAAGCGATGGCTACAGATTATTGCACTTAAATGTATTTTAAACTTTTTATTGGTATAGAATCTATATAATAAGCCCTCACTCACTTTTTAGTTGAAAGTCTACTCGTCAAAGGCTACCATCACCTTTACTTAGATAATTAGTTTTCGGTGTTTAATTTGAATCAAATCGTATATTTTCCCCCTTCACGCCACGCCGAGAGCATTTTATTTGTTGCACAAACCACTCAAGTAACAATTGAGCTGATGTTATTTTTAAACAAAGACAAATACTTTATTTACCAATATACAGCTCTACACAAATCATGGTTTCCATGGTGATGTAAACAAAGAATGGTTGTACGGATGAACCACTGCCCACACAGAAGGAAAAAATGGAAAACTCGCTAGGAAAATTGGGTTTTACTTTTCTGCCTCTATTTTCCCAGACATCCTGATTCTCTTATCTATAAAATGAGTGGCTTGCCAAAATCTGTTCAGTCATTTTCTCGTAATTTCTATCACTGTAAACGGGCTTATCAAATTATATATAAGATATATGATAGAGAGAGTGATAAAATATGATAGTGAAAATGCGAGTGTAAGTGTGTGGAGAACGTGAAAGTGAGAGTGTAAATGTGAGTATGAGGTGTGAGAAAGTGAGCATAAGAGACGGAGAACGAGCAATTGAGAGAGCTCGAGTGAGTGTGAGTACGTGTGTGTATTAGAGATATACATACTGTTAGAAGAGAAAACGAATGAGTTTGTAAGGAGAGAGAGGGTGTGATGAGAGAAATCGAGAGAGAGTGTGTATGAGAGAGAAAGAGAGAATAAGAGAGAATGTGTGATAAAGCATGTGTGTGTGTGTGAGAGAGAGAGAGAAAATGGAAGCGTGTACAATTTAGGGAAAGATAATGTGTAAAACAGAGAGAAAACGTGAGGGGATTTGAGAGAGAGTTAGAGAGAGAATGTTAGAGAGGGAGAGATTAGCTTAGAGAGAGCAAATTCGATCGAGAGAGCGAGTTCGAGAGAAAGAGATATTGAGAATGAGAGTGAGCTTGATAGACTGAGAATGAGTATGAGATATAATGTTTTAGTCAGAGTTTGAGAGAGTGAGAGTGGGTTAGAGAGTTTGAGATTGAGAAATAGACGGAGTTTGAGAGCTATATAGCGTTTGAGAAAGAGAGAGCGTTTGAGAGTATAATAAAGATGATATGAGAGAAATTGTGTGATATAGTGTGTATGTGAGGGTAGAGAGTGTGTGTGAGAGAGAATAAAGAGAGTGAATGAGAAAATATTATATTAGATAGAGTGTTTCTATAGTGTGTGTGTGTGTGAGGGGAGAGAGTGTGTGAGAGTCTGATAGAGAGAGAGAATATGAAAATATACATGTGGTATTCAAATATTACGGCACTTTGAAATATCATTTCTTCAAAATTAATTATCATAATGGAAACATAAGTGAACTTACTGTATTTGTAAGGATGTGTAAAGATATATGGGGTACACAAAACATTACTTTTAAATATTATATTCTCAAAATTAAGCGGTGAAATGAAAACATAGCTTAAAATTTTTATTGTGTTACTATTTGCTAAAATGAACATCAAAACCCATTATTTGAATAAAATTAACATAATAACCCATTATTTGAAAAAAAATGAACTCAAAAACTCATACTTAGATAGTGAAAATAGTTTAAGAAAATCATTTTATCATGCATGAAACTAAACGCAGACAATATTTTCACTAACTTAACAACTTAACCTTTTAATTTTAGAATAATGTTCAATATTATTGATTTAAATGCGAGTTAATGATAACAACATTCCAATAAAAAATAAAAAGATTTATACAATTTTGGGATCTCAAATTTGATGTGTTATGATGACCAACATCCAAAGATAAATATTTATTAGTCATCCAAAGAGAAAAATTTGATGTGCTAGGACCAACAATAATGAATGAAAACCGGCTTTTCGTGGAAAACTACTATTTTTCCCGAAATCCTGGACTCCTAACCGTTAAAATGAGTGGTCGTTTGTCAAAATCTGTTAAGTGATTTCCTAGTAATTTCTATTACCGGAAACGGGCTTATCAAATTATATATGAGATTAATCAGAATAATAGCTCTTATTTTTGATATTAATATAAATCGACTTTTATATATTGTGCACCGCGTCTCATTACCCGTTCGGGCTATACGATATATATATTTGAACTGTTCTGATATTGTATGAATAGTAAATATGGAGCTTGGAAGAAGTGTATCAGCATTTTCATGGAAATAGAGTGGAGAACCATTTAGGGAAATACCCTCAATACACCCAACCGGTAATTGAACCACGATCTCCGTATTTTAGACCATTTGACCTTCAATGTCTGTTTAACGGACACTTCCTCCTGATTGGTTTGGATATAACTACAGTAGCCCCATGGGCTCTTTGGTGCTGACTGACAGCTTACAGCTGACAGATAAACGCTTTGAAAAATTACCAGACCAAATTATTTATCCCTACGCCGAACCATATGATCTGAAAAAAACATGTGTTTATCAGCTGTCAGTTGGCACCAAAGAAGCCATGGGGCTACTGTGCAATCCTCACATCCAATAGCGACTCGGATAGCAGCAAGAAACTTGTAAGGGTTGTTCATCTAGTGGTGGGGAGATTTGGGATCAGACCCCGGCTAGATATACTCTCTCTCTTTCTCCACGCATATGCGGGTAAATTCCCTCTAATAGTTACTTTCCTCATTCATGTAAATATGGGGGTCGTCCGAACGAATATTAAGACGGAACGCAAAGAAAAAAGTATCATGAACTATATATCTTAAATAATTGTATGTTAAGCGTGAATTTTAAGGAACCACGCCATCATTTGTCCTAGAGATGTATGGAACAAAATATCCAAAGACGAATCAATCACCTTCCAATGCATCTGCTTGTGATCGAAACACAACCTTCTGGGGCAAAGTCAGGAGTGCTACCCACGCAGATGAAACTGCTGAGTTTAAGCATCAAAAGAACTTTTACGTATACCTGAGACATAAATAATAAAGACAACTTTTTTTTTGTCTCAATTTTTATTTCGTCTGTCTTTTAAATGTTAAGTTCCCCGGAATGGAACGAGCCACTCATCCTGTTTTTCCACCAGGCTCTTACCTTACCTCACAAATTATGACCTTGTCATCATAATTTCATGGTACTCTTATCAGCTCTTCAACCTCCTGACAAAGTTTGACGGGCCCTTTCATGACAAAAAAAAATTCTCCCCTCAGCTTACCCTTCCCATCCCTGCTCTGTGCGTGGTCGAGGGCGCATGCGTGGTGAATTTCCACTGCGAACAAAGATCTGAACCCGTGTCAATCAGTTCAACATTTATACTCACAATGGTTTGGAGGAAAGAACACGTCTACTTTTACACAACAATCATTCTTCGAGTGGTCTTTAGAATATAATACGACTCTTTTATCTATTAACAAAACAAGTTATATGATATATATATATATATATATATATATATATATATATATATATTTAAAACTTGTACAAGAAAATAGCTATTATATAAGGATTTATTATTTTATTATATCCATTAAATAATAAATTTAACCTTAAATTGGATATTTATATGTACATATTATTACGTGAACCATGTCCTGACTATCAACATATTTAAACTCAAGATATGGGGGTCAGTAAGATAGAATATACCCACATTTACATGGAAGTAGAGTGGGAAACTGTTTAGGGAAATCCACCCTTCTCTCAGTACACCCGATTAAAGCTACAATCCCAAACTCCCTTTCACTGGCTGACCATTCTATATGAGACTGACGCTTTCGCCTGGGTGGGTCAATGCAAATAAGCAGGCCTAGGCGTTCGGGATTGTAATCTCAATTGGGTGTGTACACACACACACACACATACACACACACACACACACACATATATATATATATACATATATATATATATATATACATATATATATATACATTAATTTATTTTAATAAGATAATGAAGACATAATTTTGATAAAATACTGTACACCTGTAGTTAATGTCGATCAAATAGCCGACAAAGTGTCGTAGTACTTATGGATGTTGTGTCTGACTTTTGACTTGGAAGGCACGGGTTCAATTACACTCGCTGGTATTGTGAGAAATCTTAAAAAAATAGGAATTATTACCACCTCTCTAAATGTATTTAAATTGTTAGTTAAATGTATCCTAGTCCTGACCACATAGATTAGGTTGTTCATATCGTCATTATCTCTTATGGGTATAAATAAACAAAATGTGCTCAGCCTATTCACAACAAGTTAAACTTTGTTGACAAAAACAAAAAATCAACGAATACAATCAGCGTTGTCCTTAACGTTATATATAATAGTTATCATTCACTAAGCAAAATCTTAGTTTGACATTTTCTACAAATATAAAAGTAACATAATGTTATAAATGTCAGAACATGAAAACTAAGTTTTATTCTAAAGGAGCTACTTTTTTTTTTATTTAGCACCAAATCTTAATACCGTTTGGGCTATACGCTTAAGTACTAACTACGCCAATGTGTAATAAATTGGGAAAGTTGAATATAGAGGAAGGGAAACTGCATTTTCCTAGATAAATAGAGAGAAAGAGTGGAAAACCATTTAGAAAAAACTACAACCAGTTCCCCTGAGCGAGATTCGAACCTCGATCTCCCCGTTCTCATCAGTCTAGCTCAACACGAAACTAGTGCGTTAGCTAACTACGCCACAAAGGCGGGTAAGAAGCTACTTACTGCGATACAATTGTACAACTATTGACAGTAATAAGTCTGACTCGATGAGATATAATGTGTTATTTATAAACACAGGATTATATTCATACAGTAAAGCTAAAACACAGCAATCAAAGCCCGACAGAGTCCTGTCACCAATAACTTTGATTTCAGAATTTTAGGACAAACACATCCCAGAGTAAAATTATTTAAAATTTAATTCAAACATTAAAGACACAGTAATTATTTTACTATAGCGTTTTTAATTTTTCTACGCTTTCGTAAAACAAAATATTTGGAAGGGACGAGGGGGAAGAAGTTGTTGTGGTGCAGAATAATGGAAGACCATTACAATAGATTTTACCGGGACTAGAACCCCTGTTTACACGACAAATCAAATAAGACGAGACTGACGACCTTGTACTTGTTCAGACTGGTTCAGGTTGCAGTATACTTTATTTTCATGAATTGTCAGTTTACTCCGAAATATAACAAGGAGGTTAATACGTACTTGTAAAACAGGGAAAGCATGATAAATTATGTCGAGGAGAAAGAAATCTTAGTTAAACATTCATTTTTGTGATGATCTGTAAAATATGAAGAAATATTAATACTTCCATTCTAAGTTCATGCATGTAGGATTGTATCTAAATCATTTATTTATTGAGACTTTTTTTTGGACAAATAGCGTTGTAATAGTTATATGTCGAGTATTAAATAGAAGAACGTGAGAAAAACGTGAATTTTTTTTTAGCTTTGTAATTTAAACGTCAGAAGAAGAAATACTTTTTGCTTAAAACATCTAGAAACATAATCTCAAAACTTACAAAGCTTATAAACCTTGACAAGCTTACCTTGCTTGGTTCCACTATGGTGCAGCATTAAGATAAGACCCTAATGTAATCAGCCCAGGTAAAATAGCCACCTTCTAGTGTAAACAGAGTACATTTATAACGTTAAAAACTTCTTGAGATGTACTCTTTAGAGATTTCACCCCATATTTCCCATCTTAGAGCCGATTGTATCGTCAACCTCTCATCACCACCAGACCCTGGTAATCAGATGGTTCCTCCCCCCTCGACTGCCAAACTACCCACCTCCGACAGCCATAAAAACAACCTCTTCACAGGCAGAGAGACAGAAACCTACAAACACTCCTCTTTTTTACACTCATCGGTTTCAAATTCAACTACAAAATTCATGAAGCGGAAAAATCTCCACCCCATTTGATCTCCTTCGTTGAAACCACTCAAATCAAACGTCATCTTTCTTCAGTAGCGCCCATCAACGTGAAGGGAAAAGGAAGGTGAGGGGTGAGGCCAGATCGCTCCCCGGGTCAATGGGGTGAGGTAGCAGACTGTTTCTGCAGTGGCCAATAGAATGTAAGAGCAGGCACTGAAAACTACCTGAAATAGGTACTCATCGTGTTACAGCTATGTTTTAAAACGGCGCGGGCACTTATGTGTCGTTAGGGCTCCTGTTTTAAGTTTTTGAAACCAAATGTCTGTCTAAACGATGGCCTTAGTTATCAAATATCATGATTACAACTGGCTGAGGGTTCTAAACTCAAAGACACACAAAGTAAAAGTATCCCTAGTTAATAAAACAATTAAATATATTCTATGTAGGTGCTAATTATTGCACTAATAGAGTTTACCAGTGTGTTATTGTGAGCTGTCTGCGAGTCGTATCACCCGTTTGGACTGTACGCACATGAAATACTCACGATACTATATTAGGAACGAGAAAGGTGGAATTAAAGACGACGTGTACTCACATTTGGGGGAAGTGAAAAACCATTTAGGAAAAAAACCCACCTGACTGGCATTCAAACCCAGATCTCTCCATCATCAGAAGGCCAGTATATTGTGTGACGCTTTAGAGCATATGACACCCAAAACGGGTACCAGCAATTCAAATGTAAATAAATATTTCTTGAAATAATATATTGGCTATTTTAATGAGCCTTACATAAATAGGACTAGCTAGATAGATTATTGGGAATATATTCTCGGACAGAAACTCAGCCCCAGCTGGTTAGTATAATTTCAGCTCATCGAGGATATTCCAATTGAATTGTTATATTTCTAGCAAGGCGTGCATAAAAATGAATTAAAAGTGAAGAGTTTGTGTCTGAGGCTTCTGGCTGGAGAGATCACAGAGTTAGTTATAGGAAAACCAGGTTTTATCCAGTTCTCCATAGTCTAAGCTGCCAGCGTGGACAATTCCAGTCAAATAAAACATACAGGGTATATAAAAGGGGGTCCTACAACCCTGGTTTTGATCCAAGATACTACTAGATTTATTCCAGAGTGGGCCTAACATAGGTTAGCAATTACGTAACATATTTTTTATCTTAACCAAATTCTAATCCAAGGTTGGTCAAAAATTAAGTATGTTATGCTTGGCCAGATTAGTTTGTAAACCATATATCATATAACATAAGATCTGTATAGGCCTATGTATATGTTACTGTTATTATCTATTTTAGATTGGGCTATCACTATCCCATCACAAGCAAAGCATGATATTCTTAGCACCACTTCTTACTACCCGTTCAGGTTATACGCTTATGTACTAGTGACACTAATTGTGTTAGAGATTAGGAAGGTATTTAGGAAGTGCACCCGCATTTGGGTGGAGAAAGAGTGGAAAACAAGTTTGGAAAAATCATCCTCATTATACCCGACTGAGATTATAGCCTTGATCTCCCTCGTCATCGGCAGTCTAGTCTACTGCGAGAGTAGCGCGTTAGACCGCGTGGCCAACGAAGTGGGTGAAAAGCACGATGTTTATTGCGTTAGTTCGTATTTATTTGATTGCAAGTTAATGCTCGTTAATGTGTGTTTATTGCTTGGCACAAGACGGGATTAATGTGTTTATATTGTGATATTAAACAGCTATACGTGCTCATCTCGGGCTAGTGGATCTGCCTTGTTCATTGTTTATAAGTAGGCCTATATAGAGGGGTGGGCATACAGAACAAAACCAGACGAGGTAAAGTGTACTCACCTGTCATATATCAACTAACATGAGTCAATTAATTCAGTAGAAATATATGATTCTAAGAGCCCCTAAAATGAACTTAACAACAATATATCAGTTTCACTTTGTTTATCAATTTGTAGCTCAACCATCTGTTGGTTTAAGAGCTCTGAGATGTGGTTCTAAATTAGACCGAAACTCAATATCATTTGAAACATTTACTTCAGGGGATTCGATATGGCTTACATTTGAAAAGTTAAGTGCCCGTATCGAATATTGAGGATGTTAACTATATAAACTGAAACATATCCTTTGTTTAGCTGGTTAGGATGAAACCCGACACAATTATTGTTTAACCCAAGCAAACAGTTTGTGTCCTGACCTTCAAAATCTCAATGCTTAGGATTACCATTTTTCTACCTAGGGCACGTGTCCATGATGGATTCATGGCCACAAATTCAAGATAACAACAGCAGGGAAATTATTGAATTAAAGCCAATTTCTCTTATTGTCTTATTTAGTGTCCTTTTTATACAAGAATACCTTTAAGTGACATTCTATTCTTATATCAAGACTTACTAGCAAGATATCGTTTTGTAAGACATTTATTGAACTACTTTGATAAAACAAAGCTAGTGCCTATTTTTATATTTAGTACAAAACAAGCCTTGTAGGCATACTGATGCTTATAAAGACATCAACATTATCTGATCGTGTTTAAAATATATATTGAAAAATGGCACCTGAGCACGGGAATATAATCCGAAACCTTTTTCTTAGCACGCGGATGCTCTACCATTGAGTTCCCTAGTTTGATCGTGTGTCCAGGCTTACACATTACGCACCATGGTCTCAATGGTGTGTTTGAATCCATCCAAAGGTTGTCAGATATAATGGCACATAGATTCTGAATTTGTAAAAAAAAATTACATATTTTCCTGCTTTAAGAAATTAGTGTCCGAGCTCATTCACAGAGCAAATATCGTAAATGTAACTTAATTTGGTTTTAATTTTTATCTTCAAAGAAAGAAAAATCCATATTAATATAATCAGATCTAAAAATCAGTTTTTTTTATTTATTCAAAGTTATTGGTTTTTACAATTCCGCTATATATTATGACCAGTTTATTTCTTACTGAAATTGAGGAGCTCAGAATATTAAAGTCACCTTAAATGGACTTTCACTCTAAGCCTTCCCTGTTCTTAAAATGTTGAACTGAACTAAGAATTCAAATCTGCATGAAATGAATCACATCACTTTATAGTCTGTCGATATTTCCAGCCCAAATATTTGGTAGAGATATCGACCCTTCTTTTTTGTAAGTATCTGTAGTCTAAGAACTTGAAAACTCCCGTATCTTGCGGTTGATATGGAATCAAGTCCTCTTTCAAACAATTTCCGGTTCAAAACAGGTCAATCCGAGTGAGGTATGCGGCACATTTCTAACCAAACATGCAGTGAATTAAACCTTCAATAAATAACCTACAGTTCGTGAACCAGCAATCGTATTTTCAACAGCTGTGTGGATCGCTACCTCCAAGTAAACAGTGATGGTCCTGGGTTCCCAAACTTGCGCGTTTATTTAACATGTTTATTTTATCACGCACAAGGTTGGGTTGTACAGAGACGTGATTTGTTGGGCAACAAGCAGAACACTACAGGAAACTAATTCCCACTAACTTTACATGCAAATTAAACAACGTTATTGTTTAGAGTATTTGGTGCAGTATGTGGAGGTACTTTCCATAAAAACTTAACTAAAGCTACAAAGAAACGCAAGATTAGTTTGTGTTGAAAGCAGTATTGTATATTATTACCAATATCGTTGCCCAAACGAGATGCTACTCCTCGGTTTGTAATCAAACTAATAGTCCCCAAAAGCTGATTAATATGTTCACTATACTATGAGAGCCAAGTTAAATTTAGTTTCCTTGACGTATGAACATTTTAATATTGTTTCTAATCGGTTCTAGTCACTGCAAGTGAATGTATCGTCTCGCTCTGAATCTGCTCAGATATTACTGGTGATGGTTGACAGCCGTTCATTGAGTCGTTCAAGGGATTTTATTTTACAGCTGCTGCTATTAAGTTGACGATTATGCTTACTAACGTCTGATCCATGATGGTGTGTGATTGAGGGTCTCAAAAAATTAACAGTACCTTGATAAACGTTGAGTATAGATGGTCACTCCATATTCTACAACGCCATGTTTGTTTGCTAGTCTTTGACTTACACTTGAAATTAAGTTGAAAATTCTCAATAATAATAGACTCCTTTCCTCACTTGAATAATGAATGAAGATTCCACATCCATGATTCACGTTGATATTTACTAACGAGAATAACCCACAACTACGTAACTGATATCTCGTCCGAGTTTACGCTGTTTACTTTCATTCCATGTTTGTCCGACTCATTAGCTCAGTCAGTAGTGTGTCTAACCACTGCGATAAGAGTCCCGGCTTTGATTTCAGGCAATGATGAAAAATGTATCATGGGTGAAATGTGGGTTTACCCCTTCACAGTGATCAATTAACGGTCGGAGTCAGATGTTGTGCCTGTCCTAGTCTTAAGATATATTATAAGCCATATTAATCTATTATCTATGACAGGCCTAACAAGCCGGTAGTGGATGATATATGGCTTGAATAAAAAAATGACCCTGGTCACAGGCTGGGAACAGTAATGGATGTGAATAAACTTTCATTACATGTTTATTGTTAGACCAATCGATACATTAATATTTGTTTGAATTAAGACACACCGCTAAAAGGATACATACAAATAACCTAATTTGTCTGTCCGACCCACCCTGGTCCACCTGCCCGTTGAAGACTGCTTTAAAATAGTTTATTATACAATATGCCCCTAGGCACAGGGCGAGTCTGGATATCTCAGTGGCAGAGCTTTTGCATTCTAAGTCTTAGGTACTCGGTTTGGTTCCCGCATCAGTTGCCATTTTAATAACATATCTGAGAAAGACACATAATTCATATTGAATGCTGATTTCAAAATAGTGTATATTGTATATGTAAGTTATTCAAATATTTTATTGCAGATTTAAATAATATATTAATTTTATTTCTTATATTAGTATTTGTATAGTCTACAAATTGAGCGGAAATGATAATGGTAGATTTTAGAGGAAATATACTCACATTTGCTTGGAGGGATGGTTTGAAATACCTTAAGTACATCCTCCCAGGCATCGAACCCCAACATGCCTTCTAGCAGCAAACTATTCTAGATAAGTTTGACACTGATTTGACGTGCCAGCTGATGCGGGACATTCCAAGTACTATTCAAAAATGTATTCTTAAAGTATTTTAAAATATGTTGCCCCGATATTTATTAATCCTAGTTTTATTTTCAGGCCTAAATCAATACAACACTCAACACATTAAATACATAAGTACATTTGTATTTATCAAATAATCCTGAGGATGAATATATTATTGATTTGTGAATTACCCGCGTAGGTGGCCGCATGGTCTAACGCACTACTCTCGTGTTAAACTAAATTGCCGAAGACGAGGAGATTGGAGTTCGATCCTAGTATGGTCACTGAGGGTGGTTTTCCTGTTTTCCTAAAAGGTTCTCCACTCTCCTTCCACGCAAATATGGTTGCACTTCCTATAAATTAAACTTTCCTAATTCCTAAACCATTAGTTTAATTAGTGCACAGGCGTATAACCTGAACGTGTAGTAAGACGTGGTGATAAAAAATATTTGTGAATCAATCAATGTACTATGAAATTATAAATTTATAAATGGTATTAGATAGAGTTGTATTAAACATTATATAAGATTGAGAAAATACATACAATATCATTAAATATTTCATATCATGATGAATGACGGTCAAAACATATTATAAGAGCTTTTGTAACAAAAAAATAAATATTTAATTTAGTACATTATATTTAAGAGTATCAGGCTCACTAATCATTGGTAAGAAAATAATTAAAATTATTATAATTCGAAATATTATTCACTTATTTTAACGAACTTAAACTGATGATGATGTATGTTTACCGAGCAATTTAAGTGAAACAGAAAGGATTGGGAATTACTTATTCAAAAAAGATTTGAAGTATAATAGTTGAAATTAGTTAAATTTAGTAGAAATAAGTTAAAAGGTAGAGTTTGCAAATACTTGATGATTCGTTGATGGAATTCCCTTTCTCCTTATGATGTTCCTGAGTTAGCAGCCATCATTTGATGATTAGTTTCTATGTAGTTCTACCAGGGGCCATAAGGGCCACGGGGTCCCGGACCCACCAGCCTCTTTTGAACATAAACATATTTTTTCTTTTTCTTTTACAATATATTTTGTAAAAAGCATTAATACGAAGTGAAACACCATTCTCTACACACAGTGAATTAATTTGATTCGTTATACAATATTCCAGTCCCAAGAGAGTCATTACTCGCTGCAATTGTCACGCGACTGTAGCAACGCTTGAGACTCCAATGAGTAAATGGAGAAGCTCACATGGGCCAGCCCCTCTCAGATAATTCCCGTCGTCCAATGGGAGATATGTCTCAAGGTCATTCCACTCCGCGCTTCCCAGTAGTTCATCGGGCCGGTCATGGCGGACCCACGATTCGATAAAGATGGTTTATATTTTGTTTTAGCATCTAATAGCGTGTGTTAAAACAAATTAATTAAGGTGACTAGTGAAAGTGATTAATTAAAATTAATTAAGTAGATTATTTACTAAAACTCCGCTTTTTTCATTAAAGCCCCAAGAAAATCTTGAAATTAAACGGTTGGATGCATATGAGCCTAGTGACATTTCATTTATGCACGTGGATGGCAAGAAAAAAATAACTTTTTCTAATGCGTGTTTTGGTAAACAATAATTGTGGTTTATTATGAAGGAAGAAAATCAGAGCTTATTTTGTTTTTATTGTTTATTATTTGGTTTGTACAAGTAATGCCATCACTGGCTAAGTTTAATTCAAAACTGGTATTATTTTATTCTTTCTGTTTGTAGATTTGTTTAGTGATTTTTAAAAATAAGGAAACTTAAATAAATGTAACTTAGTATACACTTAATACACGTGGTGAGAAAAAATCATTGCCGGTAATATTTGACCTGGCCCCACCAAGAATGAATACATCGCGCCATCACTGAGTTCTACATCTTCCTCAGGTCCTTAATAAAGAAACACAGAACAAAATAAGGTTACATCTCTCCTTACTAAACTTTAATATGTGTTATCGATACAACTTGAACTGTCTTGATATGAACGTATCGCACTACATATTACCGGTTAGAAGGCTGACATAATGCTCATTGCCAGTCAGTATTAGTATTTCCTCACCTACACGGAACAGAAGCCTCAATGGGTCTGACGGGGCTCAAAGCCGGTGAATTAATTCGACTGTATCGGAATTGTAACCATTACACTCGAGGGAAGAGGTGGACCTTAATGCGTACCCATCACACTATCATTATCATAATTTCGTCAGTGCTAATTCCACAGTACACTCGTTCCATTGCCTCTGTCGGTTCTCGCCCTTTGAATATAAAGCAGTTCGAATTAGAAATGGAATCGGAATTCTGGAAACTCAAACACAATTTCATGTAAACCAATGATGTCGTCCACTACCGCGTGTTATTGAACGCGCATAATAGTTCTGTGTAGTTTCATTTGGGGACCTATCAGACGGTGGTCATGTGACCTGAATTCTCTCGCCCTCCTCTGTGCCTTATATTTATATTAGGTTCTCTTATCTTCTCTGTATTCCTTTTAAAGGCACTCTCAACATACGGGATATTTTTTTGTTTGTTTCAATTCACCAAGCCTTACTACCCCATCAGAGCTATACGTATTTTATTCAGGATTTTCTTGGAGGGAGAGTGGAACTCCATTTAGGGAGAAAATACCCTCAGTACACCCGACCGGGTTTTGAGGCAAAACCTGCCCATCATCGGTAAACAAGACTAGATAAGTATGACACTTTAGTCTGTATGCCAACCAATGTGGTTCACACGAGCTATAAATGGTTTAATTTATGAGGAGAGTAGTTTGAGAGGAAATGCACGCGAAAATATTATGTTAAAACCACTTTGATAAATTACATTTGGAAAATAAACCCTAGTGCTCCAGGTCGGATTCTAACTTCATCCTATAAACAACGTTTTTTCGTACGGATCCAATGTCTTGGTCCACGGGGACAGTCATACGTTCACATTTTCAAATCGATTTCGGTCTTCTTTTATGGATCTGTTAAATAAATGGTAGCTTTCTTTCTTGTCAATTTTGTTCTTTTATTAATTTATTGGTGACTGCTGGTCATGAAAGTGAATCACCCTGTCTAGAACAGCCTCACCCTCCTTCTCTATCGCCCCCTTTCCCCTATATTCCCCTAACCACCCCTCCTCCCAGCAATCCAATAGCTGCTACAATGTGGTACTCAGTAATTACATTGCACTGATGAGATTTTAACAGTGTTTAAAAACATAGTGATTTATAACAGGGACTTTACAATGTCCTACGTGTAAAACTACTAGTCTAGTTCTAAGCCACTAATTAAAAGTGGACGTTGTAATGAGTATGAATGTTTTGCCAAACGCGGCTAGGCATATGTGTAAATCTGTGTGCTCTTTAGGAAATGTATTAACTGAACAGTAACAAAAAAATTAATTAAATTTCGATTTAGAAAATGAGTAAGAACCATTTTCGACGTAGAGTTAAATCAAGTGTGGTTGTTTGAGAATTGAGATTTATCGAGTGAAAAGCAAAGTGATCTATCGCTGCCCTAATCATTTAATGTTATTTGAAAATTTATGATGCACTTAACAATATTATGAATATTTGCACATGATAATTGTGAGGTTTGAAAATAATTTTAAAATAAATTATTTTGTAATTGATGGTTTGTATTTAAGGGTTTCTAACATACAAAGTGTATACAATTAGATAATTTTCATTTTTTAAATGTTTTATTTACTTTTGTAAATCAAACAAATTATTTAAAGGACTTCAATTTGCCAAAGAAATAAAATTTTGTGAAACTTGGATAGAATTTCCTTCTAATAAATTGATTGTATTTTATTAAGTTTATTTTGTCAGAGAAACATTGTATTAGCCATTTTTATTCCGATTCACGTAAAGTTTATTTAAATAAATTTTTAATATTTCCAATTCTAACTGAATATATTAGCTGTTAAAATGTCAACCTATGTTGGAGAAATTTGGAAGATAATATTATAATGGGGCAGTATTTAACTGAACAGTAACTTATTTAACATCAGGAGGAAAACCTTTCATAATTTCTAAGTTATGTACTAATTATTATAATCTTTACTTCATTTTAGGACCATAATAATTGTTGTAATTTTAATTATGTAAAATATTTTTAACCAGCATCCATAACCCATCCTACCCATGCTAGATTAAATAATAGATTTATCAGTATTTATGAAATGCAATATAATTTTTTTTAAATATGAAAAAACTCTTGTCTTGCGCTCTTAGCTAATGTCTAAACTCTCTAAACCATCTCGTGTCTCTCCGAAATAGTGTTCCAATGAGCACTTAGCATTGCCAGACTAGTGAGTTTCGTACGCATCGTTTCTTTTGGTCAAAGTCTCTAATATTTGTAGCATTATATAAATGTTTCTCTGTACTGATCTATTCCATTGAAAGCTGTCATTTTTGCTCTTCTTACTTCATTTAGATTTACAGAGCTCACACTAGGAAGAAAATTCACAAAAATTTAGAGAAAAGTTACCGCATTTTTTCAAATGAGTTAAAAATCACAGGTTGTGGAACTGGTGTGTCCAAACAATGGCGCAGAATCACTTTCTGAATTTCCGACAGAATTAAATTTTGAATCACAAACGTAACTTTTTTAAAAAAAAGCTCCTAGGTGCTTTAAGGGTCAGAGGAGGAAGTTATGACCCCAATACACTCCCTGTTTTAATCAATACGGCCATATATATATATATATATATATATATATATATATAGCTCATTTTTCTGCAGATTTGTCATGATTAAACATTCATAAAAGGCTTGGTAGAATTTTAAAACTAAATATAATATTTTATATTATTGAATGACTAGATTGATAAACAACAATATTTTTATTTTAATGTAGGATTTAAAAAGAAAGCGCGAAATTGTCTATATTATTTTAATTGTTTTCTTATTTATTCTTCAATAATTAATATTCCTGATATTCATTTAATTAAATAAATACCATCTCGAGTTAATTTATTTGTGAGGTCGTTCCGTGCCCCCATCTTGACAAGCCTGTGGAATAGGTATAGTAAAGCTATAAAAATAAATGTAATAACATTTTACATAGTTGGAGGGTGGAAAAAAAAAGTTTTAATATACTAGTCCGGGGTTCGAAGCTGCATCTCCTGGTCACCGACAAGGCACACTAGAACAGTTTGATGCCTGTGCCCGTACACCATCTAAAACACCCGAACACCACCCCTCCCCTCTAACTGGGTTTTATAAGGTTAAAGTTATTTAGAGGTTTCTACTAATGTGTTATTTCCGCCTGCTGTACATTCTGGTGTTATTTCCGCCTGCTTTATATTCTGGACGTCAACAGCGCGAGGTATTTGCCAAGAGATATGCCTCCTCGTAATCATTATTCATTACCATCATCGAGCAGTACTTTGCGAGTTGTTTTTGTTTCACTCCACTGTCGTCGATTGAAAGTAATTTTCCCGGTGGTCCCCTGTCTCCCCCCCCTCCCCCCGCAACCCTTCTCCACCTACCCCACTCGCACTCATTGTCTTCATTGAAACGACGCTGAATGTAATTATTATCTGATGTGTTCTTGTGT
Organism: Timema douglasi; assembly: GCA_901482245.1. Classification (NCBI taxonomy): domain Eukaryota; kingdom Metazoa; phylum Arthropoda; class Insecta; order Phasmatodea; family Timematidae; genus Timema; species Timema douglasi. Next base: position 132,251 of record CABEEJ010000599.1, read on the forward strand.
CGCCATTGTATCCGAGTGTAAGGTTTTATTGACGGTTCGTTTGTTTTTTTGTATTTTCCAGGAGGGTACCTCGCGCCTGCACCATGAAGGGGCCCTTGATTGTCACTTGGTGGGGGGTCCTGGCTTCACTGCTCGCAACGGCTCACGGTAACTACAATCTTTCTTGGATAAAACTAGGGGCGTGTATCTATAAGTCATTCAAGAGCTAAGTTTACCTGGATGACATCTCGAAATGTTACTAGAAGTATCCCCTAATATATCACTACGCCAACAGCTGACATCTATCACTTTGGATGACTGTAATGAAAACAGATAGTAATATATTAATGTGATAGTTAACCACACCAATTTAGGCCAATATTATTTATATATTTATTTGAGGTTGGACACAAAGTTTATTTATAGTTTTATTCCACTTAAAAAAATATTAACACCACTTTCACAAAAACTTCTAACGAACATAGTTTCAAAATGGTGACTGACGAATTTTAAACCATATGGTTGAACATAACGGTAAACAAGTTGTTTACAATGATGCAGACACGCAGTTGATGAAAATATTTTATTCAGTTAAATATTTTAAAATACGATAAAATGATCATAAAATTATTTATTGTATGTAATTTTTTTGGACAATTTTCTCTTTTCCAACTAAAAACGATGCCTGTATTAAAAGGTATTGATGTGTGCACTATATTAAACATAATCAATAACGTTCCAAAACGAAAAATAACTTTTAATTTTGTTTAAAATATTGTTTCGAGTTGGATAAAAAGAAATTATTTAAAAAATGAAATAGTATGAGAAAACTTAAGTTTACGTTATTTTAAATGTAATATATAACAGGTAATTAAAGATATTTACATTTATAACAAAACTGTGATTTTTTACAAGTGTTGGCAACCCAAAACCTAAACATATGATTTTCGAACTGTCATCCAGGTAAAAACCTATCGTGAATCAAATATACTCACAAATACATGGATCAGAGTACTGGTGGTTATGGTGTTTTAGGTGTCACTTATCATCTGTGGTGGTGGTGGGCATTTTTAAATTTGATACCTCACTGTTGGTTCTCCATACTTTACGTTCTCATAAGGGTACACATCGTATTAAACTAACCTCCTCACAGCCCTGCATCTTGGAGGTAGCTGTGAAGTAAACCTTGTGTTAAAACATATGAACTATAATAAGTTATATTGCATGTGTTCTCAATGTGGTAACTATTGATCTATGTGCTTGAACACTGGATCACTAAGATTTAAACAAAACTTTTGTATTGGTAACATTATTAGATAAATTCCCTGAACTTTAAACATTCGTTATCATAAAAAAAAAATTAAGGTGGGGACGTACGGGACGCGAGAAAAATCAGTGTTTTTGCAGTTTTTATAACAANAAATACTGCTCCAATAGCAACGTTTAGTTTAATTTTCTACACATGGTGATATCAACAGTTGTTGAATATCTTTCATGAGCATATCGGCATTATCTGGGAAAATTTTAGATGAAGAGAAAAAGTTGTCATTAAATTCCAGGACATCCTTGACCGATATTCAACAACTGTTGATATCACCGTGCGAAGAAAATTAAACTACAGGTTTCTACTGGATCAATATATTATTTATTTTGGACAACTAAATGATTTGCTATAAAAACTGCAAAATCTCTTACCTGTTCTCGCGTCCCCTTACACTCTATCTTAAATAAATACACTTTAAATTTTATTTGTTAAATTTACAACTAGTGTCCGGAAACCAAACATAATTATTTTCAGCTTGCGTGTCAGGTAAAAAAAATATTCTATATTCTTGCCATGAAACACCTTTTAGAGACTTGACAGGCTCTGTCAATAGTGAGACACATGCAGAACATAGTCCGGCGCGCGAACACCTATACGAGTATATCTACAATCCAATTTTCATGGGAAGGACCTTTCAGAAGAAGAAGAAAATACTGTATTTGACATACATACTTTTAACTATTAGTGTTATTTTATAGGTATTGATAATACATATCAAATGTGACAGATGCTGATATCTTGATTTGAGGTGTTAGTATTTATATCAACTCTTCTAGGCGTCACATTAAGTTCTTCCTACGGTAGTTGGGCTATAGAAAGTCAGAGAATGTCCTTCAACTGGTGGTTCATAGTAACATGTTTTATTTTAGTATTGTAATTACTTCACTCAGCCTTTGAAACGGACTCTTTCAAGAGGCTCTGAGGTCGGATGTGTTCGATGAAACCTTAAATTATCTTTTAAAATACTAATCAAATTGTATTTTCAATAATACGGTACGAGGATTGAAATAAATAATTAGCACAGAAACTAATATTGTGAAGGGTTAATAGAGTGATATTTTTATAGACATTTATCTTTCCTTATGTTAATATATATGGCCTAATCTCCACTCTCCATGCTTACCTTAGTTGGTTCCACTATGGAATACAGTCATAATGTAGTAGTTGGTTTTTTTAACACCGCGTCTTACTACCCATTTGGGTTATACGCTATTCCACGTGTATTATTATCCGTTTCGGTTAGACACACATACATTAATAATTATGATAATAGAATAAGGATAATCAATGTAGATTTTAAATTAAATGTACCTACGTTTGCGCCGAGAGAGTGTGAAGAAACATCGAGTAAAAACGATCAGTATATAGGATCTCGATTTGAGATCCTATTTCCTAGTCACCATCAATCCAATAATCTGTGCGGGTGACGCCTTAAACAATGCAACCACCGATTTGTGTGTCATCATTTAAAGTAATACTGCAACTTTACAGGGTAAATGAAGTGTAGATCCAAGTCACAGTCATCAAATATCTAGTTTTCATTCCTACTTTAAGAAATCCACTTTTTGCGACAGACTCTATATCTTATGGCGTACATGAAAAGATATTGGGGAAACAACTATTAATTAGCTCAATATATTAACAAGATAATTACCCAACTCATTGGTCACATGATCAAATGCGTCGCTCTAGTGTTGTACTGAATTGACTGTGACAGGAATATCAAGGTTCGAATCCCAGTTTGATGTACTGAATATTTCTTCCTAAATAGTCTCCTACTATCCCTCCACGTAATTGTGGGTAGATTTATTCTAAGACTCCACAATCTTAATCTATGTCACATTAGCCTAATTAATATAAGAGTTTAATGTGGGGAATGCCAGGCCTCCACCGTGGCTCGGATTCCACGTTAAACTGTAGGTCCTCCATTTCATCTCACAAACACCCTACCATTACACATTAGCGTAAGTGCGTATAACCCGAACAGGTAGTAAGAATCGGTGCTAATAATAATAATAATAATAATAATAATAATAATAATAAATAATAAAAATAAAAATAAAATAAGAGTTTAATCCAACCGGGTATAAAGACGCGGCGAAAACAACACAAAATAGTGTGTTACTAGTAAATTATATTATATTATTGAAAATATACTGTGGGGTTAAAACAACGGCTAGGCTCAAGTAGTATGGAAGATGGGGTATCTCAGTTTTTTTGCTAAGCACCACGTCTTACTACCCATTCGGGCTGTATGCTCATGTACTAATCACACTAATGGTTTTAGGGATTAGGAAGGCTATATTTAGAGGAAGTGTACCCGTATTTACGCGGAGGGAAAGTAGAAAACACTTTAGTAAAGACCACCCTCAATACACCAGACTGAGATTGGAACCTCGATCTCTCCCATCATCGGCAGTCTAGTCCAACACGAGAGTAGCGCGTTGTTAGACCATGCGGACACAGAAGCGAGTGGTATCTTAGTTATTTATTACAAAAATGTAAACAATTAGTTTAAGTTAAAAATGTATATAAAAAAAGCAAGTCAATTTTTTTTTAAATCCGACTGAGAAAATTAAAATTAAATTTTGGTTCAAGTTAAATGGAACCTCTTACATTATGTCAGTTAAATATGAACGGACAATAATGCTTAAAGTGAGCTTAGCTAACCTAAAGAATATATATAATATGCGAAAAAATACGAGATAAATATTAATATAATAATAATATATAAATAGCGTTTGACAGTATTTAGATGCAACATAATATTTAAAAGCAAATTAAAATTGTATGAGTCTCTGTGATGAATCTTCTAGACTAGGGATGTCAAACTTGTGGCTCGATCTATGAGCCTGTGTGGCCCACGGGCCGTTTAATGACCAACACTCATTGATACCCGATTCATATTAATATGAACACCGTAAAAACACAATATTTGAGATTATGGCAGTTGAACATTTGCTTTTGATTAATTGGGAAAATCTAGAAATTGAGTTCGGTGCACCAAATGTTGACTCTTTATTTATTAAAGAGAGATTCCCCAAAATGTTTAAATTTACAAACTAAATATGTGCATTTCAGACATCACATATTGTGTGAACAGCTATTATCTAAAATGAAATATAAAAACCGTCCAAGAGATAACGGATTATATTTGTCATCAATTATAAAAGTGATTTCGTCACACTATTTAAAACCTAGCTCACTCTCTTGTTGCATAAAGTTTCACATTTGTTTGGGAAAAAAGACAGTAGGTCTTAACATTTATAATCTTACATTTCATTTTGGTAATATTTAAGATTTTAAAATTGAGTTTTTTGACTAAAAATATGGTTTTAATATTGAATTTTCTGAAATGGGGCCTACTCAGTATTTTAAAATTTCAATATGTCTCTTTATTATATAACACGAGTTTGGAACGCCTGGCCTAGACTAACTTTGTCCTCCCCTCCTGTTTATTCTTGGTTTTCGCCCTAAAGGGTAGACAGGGGTTACCACCTCATAATCAAGACTGCTAAGCCTTAATTCTGTATCTATTCATTTTGAAAGATTTAGAACGTTTGATATTTTTTAATGGAAAAACTATATCAACGCTTGAAAAGCAATTATTTTGTTAAAATCCAACAATTTAAACATATTTTTAAACTAACTCTTGGACATGGGAATTTAACAAAGACCTCTTGGCTTACCCTTAAATTTTCTACCTCTCGAGATATTCGGGAATATCCCCTTCTCGGGGTCAGCACTTAGAGTTTAAGGCAACGTCTACAATGGACGGGTGAGATTGTGAACTTCATGCCGACGCTCGTACAAAATTTAATTGTACATGATTAGCAATATACATCATTATTTAAATTGTTATTGTTAAGGGATGGCAGCCATTTATGCGAATTAATTTAAAATATTCCTGTAAGTTGCTATCTTCCTTTACCCATTATAATTTCCCCCAATTATACAAATAATTATTTTCACGGCTGTGAGAATATTTAAGACTATGTCTAACTTCTTAGGCCTTAACCCTTAAATTACTAAAATGTTTTACACAAAGGTCCACAAATATGGTCGTTTTGTATATATGGATTTCTTTGAGTGCGCACAGTAGTTTTACAACAAAAAATAATGAAGTGTTAAAGAATACCTCAAAAGCTTTGACTCAGTCTTAGCTCTTTGCCCAAAATTGTATGGAAATGTTTTTAAAGTTTGTATCCCAGCCTGGAAAGAGATAGTCCTAAACAAATTTAATAAGAAATTAACCGACCTGGAACCTAAAATGAGAGCTAATAGTCCTTAAATTAGTAGTTCTCAAACTTAGGTCCACGTAAGGAGAAATTAAATATTTTTGGGGGGAGCTAAAGAGTAAATATTGACAGGCCACTAAGTCAATAATAAACAAATAGTTTCAGCTTTGCATAAGGAACAAAGTATAATAAAAATGTGTTTTACTGCCGATAAACACGCCGTAAATTAATATAATTTGAGGCTTGGGCAAGAAGACTGATATGTAGTATATCGAAATGTGTAGTCCACGTATACATCGAACAATTATAAAGAGGTCAACCAACATCAGGGAAAGTTTGAGAAACATTGCCTTATATTGTGTTAGATGCCTGATACACTAAAGCTGTATTTATTTCTCAGGGAGCTATCACACATTAATAAACATATACTTTGCAATTACCAGTGCCTATGAAAACAAATTTCTAAAGATAGTTACAGCTTTTACAAAACAAGCTAAAGCTGAATATTAAGAATGCGAAGGTGAGTTACAGTTGATGATGAAAAGATAAGTACTTGAAATACAAATATATATAAATATTAAATTCTTAAAATTATAGCCTAGCTAGATATCCGTATTTATGGGTAAATGTTAAATCACTTAATAAAAGTGTTAATATATAGTTTAACAATATACGATAGCATGGCGAGAGGATACTAAAAATATCAGTTTTAACTTAGAATATAGGTAAATAAGATTTATTTTAAATGAATATATTTTCTTTGCCTATATGACAATACATTTATTGTCTTAATCTAATTATAATTAAAGACTAGTTACTTTGATAATTACTTTACTCTACGTTTGAGTGAAATTGTAATCTACGTCTTTAATTAAATGTAGAATGTGTTTATAAATAACATTCGAAGTTTTATTTTGGAAATGAACTTGGCGGCTGGAGACTCAATTGAACTTTTCCCTGACTTTGATCTATTTTAAAAGCTCTCCGGGGTTGCTGCTTAAAATTATTTATTGAAACGTCAGCCTGTTATTACACAAGTTACAAAAAAAGAGAAAAAACTGAAGGAAATAGAACATTACATTAATTAATATTCTCTGTGAATCCTGGGCTCATATTTTCACATTTAACTCTGTGGACATTGCTGACAAATATTCGCATATACGAGCCACCATGTAATTAGGGGTTTTATCTCTTTTTTCTTGTATTTTGATTTAAAATTTTGTATTTGGCTGGCTCTTAATTTGATTAATAACTCTTATCATTTCTTAGCTGAATATAAATACATAATGAATATTCATGTTAAAAATATACACACACACACATGTCCTAATGATATTTTAGGAAATATTTGTTTAATTAAGATATGTTTTATAGTTAAGTAAAATGAGAGTTGCGTTATATTTAATAACTAATCACTACGTATCAAAAGTCAAATTGTATATGATAAATATTAATTTTTATAAAAAAAATTAATTAATCACAGTACTTTTGTATTTATACGAAATTAGACCCTATATAGTTTGATAGATTTTTATATAATTCTGATTAGTAATTGTTTAAATTTTATCACAATATTTATTGTGTTGGGTTTACAGGAAAGTTTAATATGCTGTTTTTTATAGGAATTAATTAATGATTAATTTAAATTATACATTAGTATTGATTATAAAATTAAACTCCCTTAAGAATAACTTAATATTTTTTTGGATTACTTATCAACAGAAAAGTTTGTTCATTAAGAGAAAATTTAGGTGTAGAAGCTTAACATTTAGTCCTGTTCGAACTTTAATATATTTGAGGTGGTTGTAACGTTATGCCAACGTTGCTCTTATTAAAAGACACAGTGATATGAACAGAGCTATCCAGACGATTCAGGAGGTTGGGTGAATTGAGTTTTGGAGGCTTCCTTTCACACACAAAATTTAATTCAGCTTAGTACTCAAATATAATGTTAATAAAAACCATAATAACTATGTTAATGGAAAAGCTAAATCTGAAAGTTTTCTTCAATTGCTAAGCTAGATTATTTGTATCCTTACAACGCTTATTATTATTATTATGATCATCATCGTCATGTGTTATGTCTTATGATGGGTCCATTCTTTTTGCCAATGACCTTAGACCGCCACTGCACCCTGTCCTCTGCCTCCTCCGTCAGCTCCCAGAATTTTCTTCTTTCCTTCAAGTCACCCAATATTTTATTCCTCCTTCTTCCTAAGCTCCTTAAAAAACCAGTTGGAAAATTGCCTTTTATTCACCTGTGTTGTGGAAGAATCCTTTCTGTGAAATAAACATATTTGGATGATTGAAGGCCTCGAGAAGCGTGGGGGAGAGGGGGGGGGGAGGGGCTAGGTAAAGTTTCCTCACTGCCCTTCCCCTTCCACTCTGGGCGGCACGAAGCACAACAATACTCGCTCAGTGGGCTAAATCCTCCACTTAGAGAAAAACAAGTTCTGTATTTTACCATGTACTTGCTATCAATATTCAATACATCCACACCTAACCCCGCCGTTCTTTTAAGGGGCAGGCAAAAAACTGTGCATATAGCTGAAAAAAACAACTTCGTATTTAATCCACTCTCAATAACTTTCTCAGTAATTCCCTATACTTGCATACTCCCTTCTCGCTTCAACACCGTTTCGTACATGCTCTTTTATTCTTAACAATCTTGTTTCTTTTCTTCACATATTCGTCAACAACATTTAGCCACGCTTTACGTGGCTTAATTATTCCTTTTTATCCACACACTCTACCTTCAAATATTTAGTTCGTCCCTTAATACACACTCATCCACTCAACATGCCCAAACCAACGTAATGCGCTTCTTTCACAGTGACCCATTGAATTCCCCTCCAAATCACACTCCTTCAGCAGACCATTCATTACTGACACTGTCTTTACGAGCTTTTCTACATATATTTATTAGATATCGCATTCTAACCGCATTCATCTTGCTCTTGTGTTTCTCCTGACAAACCCACGCTTCACATCCGTACAATAATGTTGGTGTTAACACAGTTTTATATACTGCCATCCTCGCCTCTTTCGATACTACTTCATTCTTTGCAATTGTTCACTGAACATCCAACTACTATCTGAGCTGCATTCACTCATCTGTCGATTTTACCCTCTACCATTCAATTTTTACAAAACATTCTGCTCAGATAAACAAAATAATTCACTTGTTCCGACAGTTTTCTATTCACACGAGGCTCTATTCTGCTTTTCGCCACATTCAAGCGATTAAATTACATTTTGCAAGTCACTTTTATTCTCTATCATTAATATGGCATCATCTTCAGATAGCAGAACTCTTATGTTCACATTGTCCATTTGCACACCAACAACGACCATGAGTACATTGAACAACCTCGTCTAACACCCATTTAAATGTCAAACCATTCGCTTAAGCCTCCATCCACCTTAACGCACGCTTTACTGCCTTCATACACAACCATAACCTAACTTACTAACCGTGCACACACGCCATACTCTCTAAGAACATTCCATAGCTTACTCCTATTCACCAGATCGCAAGTCCTCTCCAGATCAACAAATGTACAAACTTTCTTTCTTACTGCCATACAGTACTTAATCAATGGTTTCCGTGCAACTTTTACCTGGCATGACACCACATTGCAAACCACGTATCTCTCAATAGATCTTAAACTGTACATTCCGCTTACTGTGAAAAGTGGCAGTCATTTCTAAATGGATTACATTAATATCCTATCTTATAAAATGTGCCAAAGTGTAACCCTTTGAGGTAAGCGTTCTACCGTTCAGGATGTACACACACGTAGCTAAATATTAAATATTATAAAATACCATACTTATATAACACAAATAATGATATATTCTTAAATTGAAAAATGACACCTGTGCACGGGAATTGTAGACGTGATCATCGGCTAAGAGCGCCAACGCTCTCTCAATGAGCCATACAGGATTCGTTTTGCGCTAAGGGTCATTTATCACTGATTGTTTAATGCGTGGAGTCTGTGATAAAATGTAAATCGTAATAACACGTTGCTGTTTTGTTTGAACTAAAATGGACTCAAATATTGTAAGGGCTAAACAATTTATGATATTAAATATGAGCTTCAAACTCACTCATTCATTTCTTCTCTCGCCCATTTAATTATTGTTTGTTAGCTTTCACCTAATTAATCTACTTTTTTTTTCCAAAATAAAATGATCTTAACACATTGTTTTAAGATTCACCCGCCTCGGTGGCGTAGTTGGCTAACGCGCCTGTCGTGTTGAGCTCGACCGCTGAGGACGGGGAGATCGAGGTTCGAATCTCGGTCGGCTGAACTGGGGGCGGTTTTTCCTTAATGGTTTTCCACTCTACTTCCATGCAAATGCGGGTTCACTTCCTCTAATTCAACCTTCCCAATTCCTAATCCATTAGCGTAATTAGTACTTAAAGCGTATAACCCGAACGGGTAGTAAGACGCAGTGCTAAATTATTAATTATTATTATTATTATTTTAAGATTCAGTCGGTTTTGTGTGTATCGGGTGTATTCGAATTTACAAGCTTAAAATTTGCTGATAATCGTGCACTAATTGACATTCCACTCCTGGGCCGATAATCAAATATACAGCAAACAGAACCTGCATATTAGGTGGTCCACAACACTTTTCATTTAACGACGTAGCAATGTGTACATATTGTAAGTATTCCTTATGACCTCATAAGATGTATTCCAGTTACACATATAAGTAGGCCTATACTCACTAAGGAGGATATTAGGAACTCAAAAGTTCTATCAAAGTGCAAATAACCCCACGTATTGAAGTCTCTCTCTTCAGACTCGCATTCATAAACATTTGCTTACTTTTCCTCATTAAGAACTACAACATATTTTTATTATTATAAAATAGTTTATATGAATCGGTCATTAACCTGGACAATAGTACGAGTATATAGGTAGCATCAACTGAGGGTAAAATTACAATTATTGCTAGTGTATGTTATATGGGTAGTGTAAAGAGTGTATATATACTACTTCCCACTATGGTCACATTATTCACACACATATCACATTATCAAAAATGTCATATTACCCACATATGTCGTACTGCCAATACACGCCAAATCAACACTCTCTAATATGCAACACCACTTACTTACTCTATAGCATTAATGACTCAATAGTTCATTGGCGCACCTAGAAAAGTACGCCACCTATCCCTTTACACCCTATTTCTTTCATGTCCATTCCTTTGTTATCTTCCCATCTGCGTTCAGGTCTTCCCAATGGTCTCTTCCCATTGGTTTTTCCAGTGAGTACCCTGAATTAGGTTATAAAATCTCCCATTCGCACTGCATGTCCTGCCCACCGTATTATACGAGATTTGATTAAACTAACAATGTCTTGTGATGAGTACAAGGTATGTAACTTGTAATTATGTAACCTCCGCCACTACCCGGTAGCCTCATCAACTTTTTGACCAAATATCTTCCAAAGCACCTTGTTTTAGAACAACTTAAATTTGTTTTTGTCAAGTAAAATAAGAAACCCCGTTTCACACCCATACAGAACAACCGGTAAAATTATTGTTTTGTATATTCTGAGTTTTAAATTCATTGACTGCAGGCAAGATGTTTAAACTTGCTGAGCGAATATTAGCATGTATTTACCGACATTATTCTCTTCGTAATTTCCACTTTAATATTGTCGTTGCTGTTTAAAATGGTTTCTATATAATTAAACTAATTAACAATGTCAACTGATATGTTGTTCGCATTAATATATAAATTACCATCCTAAATCTGTGATCTCTGTGTAAGCATCTGTTTAGTATTTTCAGCGTTCACTTCTAAACCTATTTTCTTACTATCTTATCTTCTTCTCTTATATATAAAATTCTCGTGTCACAATGTTCGTTCCCGTACTCCTCCGAAACGGCTTGACCGATTCTCATGAAATTTTGTGAGCATATTGAGTAGGTCTGAGAATCGGCCAACATCTATTTTTCATACCCCTTAGTGATAAGGGTTGTCCACCCTTAACATTTTTCTATAATTTTTAGACATTTTTTTAATATCTTTATTTTTTTTATTATGTCGCATTAAAAAATACATACAACCCTAAATTTTTACCCTTTTATCACCAACCCCTATTTTTAAATAGCCATTTTAGTAATTTAATCATTTTTCATCCCCGGTCGATAACTGATCAATCGTCATGTGCCAATTCAATTCAAACGTATTCAGTTTCCGATTAGATTGGCATTTGCAATGACTATCAACAAATCCCAAGGTCAAACGATGTCTATTTGTGGCTTAGATTTGAGAACACCATGTTTTTCACACGGACAATTATACGTGGCATGCTCTCGAGTGGGTAAACCATCCAGTTTGTTTGTGTTAGCTAAAGATGGACTAACAAAAAATATTGTTCACGCTATGGCATTAAGAGATTGATATTGTTTGTTAGTGTTACTGTCGTAATTGATTAATTAATGATATATAATTTTAAGGAATAAATTATAATAACTTAAAAATAATGTTTGCCTTTTGTTATTTTTATATTCCCTCATCGTTCACAGCGCTCCATGCCTATTTCACGCATATACCACATTCTTACACACTTACAATAAGTAAGCTATTTTTTGTCTACACTAGAAATTACTTAAAAATTATTTATATGGTAAAACAACGTTTGCCGGGTCAGCTAGTCTTCTAATACAATTTATGTATTTCTTTCAACAGCTTCCTAAGTTTCCTAACGAAGCTAAATAATCTACGTATCCTAAAAGCTGCTTTGTACCATTTAACGTCAAGCCTTCCCTAATCCTTAGCACTTTTCTAACACCATAATCTAGAATTAGATTGAAAAGTAAAAAGGAAAGGATATCCGTTTATTTTAATCCATTATGAATTTCGAAAGACCCGCTTCGGGGGCAGCATAATCTAGCTCGCCACTCTCGCAACAGACAAAATTGCCGATAACTGGGAGACCGAGGTTCAAATCTAGGTCAGGTGTACAAAAACTGTTATACACTCTACTTCCACGCAAATTCGGGTACATTTCCTCTAAATATAGCCTTCACAGTCCTTAAAACCATCAGAGTTATTAGTAAATAAGCGTGTAGCTCGAATGGGTAGTAAGACGCGGTGCCATGAATACAAATATTCGAAAGTATCTTATAAGTGACATCCAACTCGTACCATGCCACCCGTATCGGCCAAACATATTTCAACTATCTTACCCGCCTCGGTGGCGTAGTTATTTATCGCGCTAGCTTAGTGTTGAGCTAGACTGCCAAGGACGGGGAGATTGAGGTTAGAATCTCGTTCGGGTGAACTGGGGGTGGCCTTCCTAAATGGTTTTCCACTCTCCCTCCACGTAAATGCGAGTTCATTTCCTCTATATTCATCCTTCCCAATTCCTTACCCATTAGAATAATTAATACTTAAGCGTATAACCCTAACGGGTAGTAAGTAATATGCGGTGCTAAGTATTATTATTCAACTAGCTTGACAAGTTTTTGGGTATTTCAAACTTTTCTCATTTGTTTATTTTAACTAAATCATAGGCCTTTATAAAATTTAGATATAATTTATGTACCGTCTAAAAGTATTTTCACTTTTTTATAACATCTACCGAACAGTAAAAATCTGATTTGTTGTTGATCTATTCCATCGAAATTCACACTGAATATCTTCGACTATTTCCTTTACAATCTCATTAAAATTACATTAGATAAAGTTTTGAAGCATGTTGGTAGTAGTGAGATAGATACCTATATAATAGCTATTACATTTTCTTTTATCTACCTTTTTGAAATTTGATATTATTACACTTTCCTTACATTCTTGTGGTTGTACATTATGGTTACATAAGTAACATGTCGATTTATGAATTTCTATTATTAACTTTTCACCATCTCCCTTTATTAACTCTACTGTAATTGAATCTATACCTGGATGTTTATGGTTCTTTAACTTCTTCATAGCTTCGTTGATTTCACTAATAGTTGGATCCGGGACTATTGGCTCTGTACTGCAGATTCCGATAACCTCACCCAGTTCGTATATTTCGTTAACATTCAAAACAATTATCTACTCAAAATCCTGCTCGTATCTGCCGTCATATTGCCATTCTGATATTTCACTAAATTGGACATAGCCTGATAACTTTTACTGTATCTGTTAATACCTAAATAAAGTTCCCTGATATCCTTATTTTTGCTATTTTGTTCTATCTCGCCAGCTTTACTCTTTAAAAACTCTTTCTTTTTGTTTCTGTATATGGCACTGGCCTCTTCCTTTTTGCATTGCTACATGTGCTTAAAGCTCACTTCACTAGGACTTTCTAACCAATGTAATTTTGCTTCCCTTCTCTCCTCTATTAATTTTGAACATTCGTTGTCAAGCATGGCCTTTTCCTTTTTTTCTCTCCAGAGAACTACACTATTCTTCGGTGCATCTTTAATATTATTATTGACAATTTCCCACTTTTTCTCTGTATGCGCGTTATATTCCCTATCCTGTGAGCACTACAAGGTAGAAAATTCATTTAAAATTGCAATTTGATATCTACTCCTACACTCTCCATCTCTCATTTTCTCTACTTTATATAATTCTAACTTAATGCACCACTCAAAGATATAATTAAATATATACATTTCATATACCCACAGATAACATACTCCCAACCTACGTCCTACTTACAGGCATAATACTAGCCACATATGTTACACTAACTTCGCATACAATATTGGCTAAATGTATCATCTTAGATGCATATATCATACTACATATCTTACTACTCAAATATGCTTTTATCTAATTAATAACATTCTAAAGTATACTTTTATAAACCAAACCCCGATTTTCGGCTGGTATTATTTCTCACGCTTATACTACTGGCTTTGATCGTCACATTAAGTATCTTGTGGTCCGTATGGTTCTATAATAAAGAGAGCTTATTCATTAACAGAAAGAATCTGATAACTGACCAAATAATTCATAGATAATTCCACTATATATTCTAGTAAAAATTACAAAACATTGATTTCTATTCTTTACAGTACGGTATGAATTTGAACGTATAAAATTTGATGGTATATACAAACCAAAACATTTTTAAGACTGCTCTTTATAACTTACTATATTAAAGGACAAGATTTCCCTGGTATACGATGCTGCAAATTATTTTGACCTATTAAAAACCAAATATTCTATATCGATTCCCTTTTATGTTTAAAAAAAATCTGTTTGAATTTGTTATAAAAATGATTCATAAAATAAAAATGAATAAAAACCGACAGCATCCAATAAATATTTGCATTTTTTCTTTTATGGTAAACTGATTTTCAAAATGAAACTATCCTGGATGCCAAAAGGAAGATAATTAACAATAGAGTAACCTCAATTACATCAATGTAGTCATTGTGTTGAAAGTGGTTCTTAATACAAATATGACTCATTTTATGTATCAGAATACACCATTTATATAGACTAGATACAATTTATATGGAAGATAAAAGGAGTTTTAGGACAAAGATTAGAACGTTAATGTCACTCAAAAAAGAATTGATGTTAACTCTTGGGACACATGGTTTGTCACTGTGTCGTAATCATTATGCTGATGGAATTGTCTAAACAATTATAGATTTAAGAATCAAGTATCCAAAGCTATTATTTATGCTTTTAGTGAGGATTACTCCACATAGACATAATATTCTGAAAATTTAAAAATACACCTGGACACGGGAATCAAACCCTGGACCTTTGGTTTAGTACGCCAATGCTCTTACCACTGAGCTATCCAGGAATCCTCCCGTGTCCAGGGCCATTCTTCACTCATATTTTAAGGCAGAGTCTATGATGGACGTGGGAAAATCGTCGAAGGTGGCTGCGTTATCTGATAGCTCGGGATCTTAATAAAATTACAATTTGCAGCCAACGATTTCCACACCTCCATTATAGAATATGCCTTAAAATATGAGTGAAGAATAACCCTGGGTACGGGATGATTCCTGGATA
This sequence comes from Timema douglasi, assembly GCA_901482245.1. NCBI lineage: Eukaryota > Metazoa > Arthropoda > Insecta > Phasmatodea > Timematidae > Timema > Timema douglasi. Next base: position 147,797 of record CABEEJ010000599.1, read on the forward strand.
GCTCAGTGGGTAAAGCATTGGCGTACTAAGCCAAAGGTTCCGGGTTCGATTCCCGTCTCCAAGTGTCATTTTTTCAATTTTCAGAATATGATAATTATAGATTCGTATAAAATACTGATTATAAAAGTAAATATATGACTTACTTGTTTTTGAGCACAATGTATAAGATTGTATTATACCTAAGTTTTAATATGTTTAGGGCCGGTCTTATGACTCATCGATACATATTTATCTGTTAAATAAATATTTCTATCTGGTGAATAAGTTAAAAGTGCGTCTTATGACTGCAAGATAGCATTTATCAGCCAGATAAAATGTATTTATCCATAACATTTTTTTCGCGAGGTTTAAGTGTAACACCGCCCTTAGTCTTCCCAAAGAATAAGGCTGATTGATGCACAACAAAACAAAACATAAAATAAAGAACAATAATTGCAGAGGAGCCGATAGGATAATAACAAAAACAAATAAGCCGAGCTCAGGTCTATTCGTTTTCTGTTTCCATGAACTCACACTTCAACTATTTAGTAATATAGATATGAATATATAATATGGGAACCAGTGAAGGACATAATATATCGATATAAAGAAATATGTCAGAAAATAACATTTTATTTTAGTGATATTGAATAAATATTGAACAATAGTAAATTTTGTGTATATATATATGAATCTTACGACAAAAGATAGTTGCGGGCACCGCCAGTAACCCTAAAATTGGTTAACATTCAATGTAATGGAATAATATAAACGCTTACTCCTAACAAGTAGTAAAAGGCTATAATCAATATCAGTACGTTACTCATATTTCCTCCGTGACAATATAAAACTTTCATGCCGTATGGGCTATATCTCTTTCTCATGACAATACACTATTTTCCTGCCACGCAGGCTATCGAATACTGACATTTCCTTCACAACAATACAAAACCTATAAGTTACTTATATTCCTTTGACAACAATGTACAACTTTCATACCAGATTGGCAACAAGTTACTAATATTTCTTGGACAACCATGAGAAACTGTCATGCCAGCTAGGCAACAAGTAACTAATGTTTCTTTGACAACAATGAAAAACTTTCATGCCAGGTAGGCAAAAGTAACTAATGTTTCTTTGACAACAATAAAAAACTTTCATGCCAGGTAGGCAAAAAGTAACTAATGTTTTTTTGACAAGATTTTCCTGCCGCGCAGGCCATAGATAACTAACACTTCTCTCACAACAAGGTAAACTTCTCAAGCCGTATGGGCTATAAGTTTCTAATCTTTCAAAACTCTGACATGTAAATAGACAATTGTGACATCACGCAAACCCTGATGGGGCTTCATGTCGAAGACGACTAAATAGAAGATAAACATTATTTACCACGATGTATCCTAAAGAATAAAGTATCCCTACAAAAATATCTTTCAAGTTGTAAAGTTTTATGAAATTAAAATATTAATTTGCCAAACAGAATTTCTATATACATTTGCCGAAAAGGAATTTTGTACCTTCTAAAACCATCCTGGACACCTACGTGCGTCCGAGGACAAGATCCTGACAAGAAGTACCCGTCCATTTTGGACTACACCACTATATACATTTATTCTAGCCCTGAAAGGGGGAAGAGGGGTAAACAGAACAACGGTAAACACAAAACAAATGAAGAGAGGGAGGGGACAACTAGACGACGGTGGAATATCGGAGGAGCTAGTAGAATATCCTAGACTAGACTTCTCAACACATCACATTCTTGCGCCTGCGCTCCACATTCTTCCCAACACGCCTCATGATAATGCACTGTTCATTCTTGCACAATATTTACTCGTTTAGTTGGTCGGTCGAATTCATAGTGGCATGTTGTTGTTCTTTGTGCGGGGAGAACATTAGTGAGTTGAAGCAGCTGAATGGGGCCGAGGTGAGTTCACTTGCTTTACTGTCCAGTCTTGCTTTTTTATTCGTGCACCTTCGTGGCTTATTTCCAATAATCGCTACATAAGTACCTGTTAACTTTTATCTGAAAGTTAAAATGGTTGTTGCCATAGTGACGCGTTGTTTTTCACGAGGTTTCGCCTATCAGAATCGGTTTTTAGGTTAAAATATGGTTCACGTGTTTAGTAAGCACAGTCCCAGGCTCTAACTATATAAAGTTATTACATTTAATTCATATTTTTTATAAAAACTGACAATTTATTTGTAAAGTTATATTTATATAAAAACAACTTATCAAAATGTGAGTACAATAAGTGAAATTTTGTAAATGTTGTACCCAACTATTGACCACATTTTGGCAGACACCAAAATTAATACTTGCAAGATATCTTAGCTACTGTGCCAACGTGACGCCATCTGTTTCCTCACACTCGTTTAACCGCCATTGTTTAACAAATGTTGAGCGTTGCCGCCACTCGCTAGGTTGTAGCGTTATCAGCAGCGCTTACACGCTTGAGCGCACCAGTAAAAACAGTACCAACCTTGCTTGTTCTGCATAAAAATATATTTATTCTGCAGATAAATTTAATTCAAAATACGCGTAAAATATTAAAGTTGCTGATAACCTTTAACTGATAGCTAACTTTAACCTCCCGGTAGCAATATTTATGTGGTAGTCATGAAACCAGCTCTAAGTGAAATATTATACGAGTATTATATAATATTGTAGTGGTATTAAAAACACAAAACGAATTAGAACATTATTAACGACCTTAACTTGTTAATTGAGCAAAAATTAAGAGACAGGCGTGTATATAATCCAAATGAATGATTTTATAAAATTACAAAAGATCCAAGATACAAATTTAACATGATATTTTGAGGGTGTTATTTTACAGCCATTCCTTTGATACTATTTTCCTTCAAATTAACTTTTTCATGGTATATCATTTAGCTAGAACAAAACTAATATTTTACTAGCCTATTACATTATATTAATCGTCCTTTTAAATAGGATGGACATCAGCTAGCTTTTATTTTTGATAACCATCGTGCCTCACTATACATACAATAATAAAATAAGAATTAGGAAGATATATAGAAAACGTACCCATATTTGAGGTAAAAAAAGATACACACATTTGGGGGAAAATACTCCTTAAGTATACCTGGTCAGGATTCAAACCCTTACCTCCTCATTACCGATCAACCAAACCAGATGAGGTTGAAGCTCTATCCCGTATACTTAACGATGTGGGTATCAGATAGTAAATGAGGTATTCATTTATAACCTCTCGCTACAGTCTCAGAAGTAATATGGTTTATTATAATAGGATCAATATTACAGTAACTCGCCTTTGTTATAATGGTCAAAGGCATCACTATCGAGATATACTAGACTTCCAATTACGTAGACATCTGGGTTCGAATACCAGTCGGGTGTACTGAATCTGGTTTTAAATAAACGATTTTTCACTCTCTTTTCACCCAAATGTGCTTACATTTCCTCCCTATTAAACCTACCTCATCTCTCGCACATTAATATAATTGTTACATATGCTTACAGCCCTAACGGATAGTAAGGCACGGTGGTCGTTGCTCCTGAAATGTATGTCATAGAACACAACGCGACTCACCACCAAGGTTTGAATTCAATATCGGTCCAAAGAAATGTTCACTTTGTGAGTCACTCGCACTTTTATGTGTGTGTGTGTGTGTGTGTGTGTGTGTGTGTGTGCGCGTCCCTTTGAAATGAGTCCTCCGCTCCTGTGTGTACACCTCCCCGTAACCTCCACCCCCGAGGACCCGAGAATACATTCCCACAATGACAAGAAAACAGACCTGTATCCCGGAGCGAAAATGTTCAAATAGAGATTCTTCCTTTTCCCAATCTCTGGTGGGTAAATTTGACATTCTCCTTTACTCATCATCTCTACTGTTTCATTTCTCGAAATACGCCAGCCATATTTCCCGTCTCTCTCTCTCCCGCAAAACTTTATGAACGCTGTTATACATCTACTGTTATATGTAGACACACAAGATGTAACTTTACATCTCTTATTATAATAACAATAATAATAATATTCCATGCTTCTGCCAACTCTTAAGTCGACTTACTTCTTATTTTTACTTCCTCCTCCTCTTTCAAACCCCTTTTCTCTATTTTATCATACATAATTCTCTCACACTATCTTACTCTTGAACCAGGAAAAATATCATTTTCTCTTTTCACTTCTGCATTCACTGCAAAACAAACATCAATGAGCTGGGAACTTTCTGGGTATTAATTAACGTTCATACTTTGACACGAGGGGAGTTCACCTGCCTTTTGAGACACAAAATTATATTTGCATTCACAGAAAAAAAAGAGAAGCAAATTGTTTCTTTATAATATCAATTTAAAACCCAACGAGTGAAAGGCATTACTTTCTTCAATTACTGAGAAAAGTTTGCAGTATGTCTTGTTTTGGTTAATTTTAAAAGTTGTACAACTTTCTTGACAGAAACAGAATATACGTGACGGCTGTCTTGTAACTGATGGAGTACTTTTCTTGAATACAAAGGCATTCCCATTTATACCCTTTTAAGCAAGAACCTCTTTGCAATTCAATATAATTGACACAACCAATATATATATATATCGATATGTTTTCCTTGATACATCAGAAACTTCGATACATCAAATGATATATAGCTATGCTACCCTATAAACTAGAACAGAAGCTTTTGTGTCGCTACCCAGAGGCTTCAGAGGCTCTTTGGTAGGGTGGGGGGCTCAACTTTGAACTTTAAACCCTGGATAACTCTTGAAGCTATTTTGAAGGAGGTTTATTTATCACGGGTAACACTTTTTTTTATATATTTATTATCAAGTATAGTAATAACATGATAGGAACCGAGGGTAACAAATTACATTTTTTGGTCAACAATGAAAATTTGTACTTTATTTTTTTTACTTTAGAGATGGTAGAACCAGAACCAGAAGGAGACAGTTAACTTAAACGGTTTTTATATAAAACCCACAAGCTAAAATTAGGGTTAGGAAATTATTCTCCAGATTTTTTTAAATTTTGATACCCTTATAAGCCATTTAGATTGGTCCTCACTTAAAAAAAATGTACGAGATTTCAAATGCTTCACATTTTGAATTGATCCTAAGTCAATTGACAGCTGATTCACGGTTGCTAAAAAAATAAAATAAAAAGAGCTTAAGGATCTGTAATATTATTTACCCGCCAACGCTTTTTTTTATATAGTTTTGAAGTAAATATAGTAATTTTAACCACACTTAATAGAATGTTAGCTTGTTTTTAAAATCTATTTTGATGAAAGGACATAATTCAGTTCCATATCCTTTAATATCAAAGGGAGTGTAATACATTTAAAGGGGTCATCTTTACTTCAGGGGTAGGGGGGCAACATTTTACCAACTTTACTAACCCCCACCACTTACTATACTATCTATCAAATATCAGAAGACCATACGATCTTATGCTTGCATATATTTATTTTATATTAATTAATTGGTAACTATCAAATACTAAGCTCATTAATATTTAAGCCAAGTAATTAAACACCAACCCTACATTCTGGAATCCTTTCACCTTTAGATATATCCTAAAGGGTAGCATATAAGTACAAACAATATTTTAAGCTCAACTTATTTCTGCTAAAACAACCTATTTTTAAACACATTCAAACAAGGCATATTCACTTAAAATTTTTGAAATTACAATCTTCCTCAATTTTTCAAGCCAAAGAATATATTATACTTTCCCAGTATTTATTTAATATGACAAGCTATAAATAAAAAAAAAATCATAATTTTCACATTTTTCTTCTTAGTTCTAGGTACAAAGTTGATAAAAAAACGCATGAATTGAAGGGAAAACTAATCATTTTCATTTGGTAACGAATGCTCTCTACTTTGTTTTCACAGACAATCGTAAAAATATTTGAAAATTCTGGCAATTTCTTTGACTTATCCTTGAGTTTACCTTGTCACCTCGACTCTTTCCCTGGTTTTTATAAACGTATTTAATATCAACACTGTCAATGTTCATATTATGAAGGGCAGCTTACTGAGCCTTTGATCTACATACAACCTAATAAATTTTTTACAATAATGTTTAAAAGGGGCTCAAACAAATTCAAACCATAACAAGAGAACTTTTGGTAACATTTTCAACTTCTTAATTTCATTAAGGTGGATAAAGATGTCCAAAAATAGAATTCTAAATTGTGGTTTGAAAAACCATATTTTCTTTCAGTTTAAATTAAACTTTCAATTCAACGGTGACATTTTATTAAATTGAGTAAATCTGTTTCAATAATCAAGCCCATAATCTTTTGGCCTTAGCTATTCTGTTTTTTTTTAAAATAAGACAATTTCAAATAATGTGTTATATTTTTGTGAAAGATTTTTCTATACGAGTAAAATATATATTCTAAAATCAGGTCATTTCAGTTTTTCTATTAAAACTTTGGGAGTATCACAAGAAAAATTGTTTCAAAGAAAGTTATTAAACTAAACTAACACAGTTTCATTTAACATACTTTTCTATATAAAACACATTTAAGAGCAAGAGTTTTTTAATAATTCTTTATATCCTGATAGCAACGTTAGCATCACAGGAATCAAATGTTTATTAACTTTAACCTCTTATTGGGAAACATAATAATTATAGTAACTTTTAACACTTTTTATTACCAATAGAATATGTAAAAACACAAATTTTGTTAACAATATTGTTTATATACGTACATAATTTAAATGGACTACCAAGTATATAAAAATATGTTTAATAAACATGTTTAATAAACATGTTTAATAAACGTGTTTAGAAGTATAGTGAAACAAATCAATATAAATGTCAATATTTGAGGCAAATCTATGAAATCATATTCGCCCTCACATCCTTTGTTAATTAAAAATGACAGAACAGGAAAGAAAAGTGACGTAAGTTTGAGAAAGCTAACCTCTCAACGTTACCAATTTTGATATTTTTTTTATTGGAGCCACTAGTCAGAACACCCTTACACACATAGCTTGCCTGTAGATTGCGGTGTAAAGCTTAGTAAAGTCCATCAAAATAACTCTTAGAGATTGTAAAGGGAATTTGGGACCCACTTCTGGCCCTTTTTAGACTATCATTTTGTAACTGATGGTGACAAGTCATGCTGCAAGTGTTTTGAATATGCATAGGAAATAATGTAGAGCGTAAGGGGGGA
>CABEEJ010000599.1:181163-205660 GCA_901482245.1 Timema douglasi
TATTCAGGGATAACTGGTCTAGGGGTACTAGCTATTCAGGGATAACAGTGGTCTAGGGATACTAGCTATTCAGGGATAACAGTGGTCTAGGGATACTAGCTATTCAGGGATAACAGTGGTCTAGGGATACTAGTTATCCAGGGATAACAGTGGTCTAGGGATACTAGCTATTCAGGGATAACTGGTCTAGGGATACTAGCTATTCAGGGATAACTGGTCTAGGGATACTATTGGTAAAATATACTAGTGGTCCAGAGATAATCGTGCTCTAGGGATAATAAGTCAGAAACATCTCTTAATGGTATGACTAGTCACGTGGCTGGAAACATAGTATCACCACGTCTTACTACCCGTGAAGGTTATAAGCATATGTATTAACTACGCTGATACGTTAGGGATGAGGACGATTGAATTTAGAAGAAATGTGACCCCAATTTCTGCAGGGAGAGTGGAAACCCATTTGGGACAAACAACCTTCAAAACACCCGACCGGGATTCTAACCCCAATATTCTCGTCATCGGCAGTCTAGTATATTGCGTGAGTTCATTCCATAGACCAAAGTGGGTTAAAATGGTTTAAATTAAACTCTATCAAACATGAGATTTAGCCAACACACTTATAAGCTCCGTGTGAGAATTTCGTTATCTCAATAATATAGCACTAGGCCTATATTATTAAAATAATCAAAACTTATAAAAATATTAAAACCATTCAGTTAGTTTTGACAGTTATTTGAGCGTTTAGAAAGTTATCATATCTATATGATAATGTTTTTGCTTTTGCCACTATCTGTCAATTTTACAAGAGTGTGTCTAGGAGAAAGGGGGTGGGGGGGCAGATCTGTGGTGTGATTGTTCAAAACAAAAAAAGAAGAAGAAAAAAAACATTTTTTAAAAATCTTTTTGGTGTGATATTATAGTACTGTATAGAGCCAAGCGTGAGCAACGATCCTAGTGGTCATCATTAGCAACAAGAGCTTGTACACCATCATACCCTACACTCCATTGAAGGGTAGCAGTCTTACCTTTACTATATTTTAATAACTTTATAAATTACACCTGGAAAGGGGAAGTGACGCCGGGTCCTTGGCCTAACACAAGAATATTCTACCACTCAGCTATCCAGATATCGTCCAATGCTCAGGGTCATTCTTCACTAATATTTTAAGGCAGTCTGTGATGATCGTATTGACACCAATGGCTACTAAATAGCTTTAATTGATATCTCAACTGATTCCTATTTTCAGCTGTCATTTTTAAATCTATTCGAATATGATTCAGATACGGTTGATATCTTTGATAGCGTTGCCTTTTATACATACTTAATTGTATAGCATTTATTTAATTCATTTTACCTTAACGGGTTACACCATGGGTTTATATTAATTATAGCCTATAAGATAGTGAAAATAGTAAAGGTAGGAATGTAACCTCTTGGGCGCACGGAGTGAGTATTCAAACTCTATCAAAGTTCAAACAACCATCTGGTTATCAGGAAGAGTCGGTAGGGTGTAAACACTCGTCAATATCGGTGTTTACAGATGGGAGCTGTGCTGTGACGAATAACTTCACCAAAGGCAAGATAAATAAAACTTTTAATAAATATAATTTTGATTCATGATATGAGGGTGGAAATATTATTATTATTAGGTGTTCTTTGTCACGAAAGTTCCATTCCTTTTGTCAGTGAATTTATACCGCCAATACGTCCTGTCCTCTGCCTCCTCCTTCAATTCTCAGAATTTTATTCTTTCCTTCATGTTCTATAATATTTGAATCCTCCTTCTTCCTCAGCTCCTCCTTGCCCTCAACCCTTCCTTCCATGACGTCGTGCAAAAGACAAGTTCTTCCTAAGGATGTGTCAGCTCCAGTCTGCTTTGCACCGAAGAATCACATCCAAAATGGTTCTCCTCTCGTCCAATCTTCTTAGGACTTTTTCACTTGTCAGCCTGTCTGTCCACCTGATATTTTCAAATCTTCTCCACCTTCACATCTCAAAGCTCTCCAAGTATATCTTTGCATCTTCCTAAGAATCCAAGTTTCTGCTCCATACAGTGTAATGAACCAATCTCAGTGCCTAAAAATAAAGTGAGGCTTTTGATTGTTTAACGAACATCAGTGATCGCCGATATTCCACGAAGATTTAAATATATATACATTTGTCTTAACAATAAAGAAATGAAGCTATAAACTAGGGCTGTCAAACTCGATATCTCGATACTTCAATACCTCGATACCCTCAATTTTTACTGGTATCGAAAGAACCGAGAATCGATATTGATATTACGATTCTCGGTATTTCGATTCTTAGCTCTCTATAAAACTGACAACTAAATAAAATGGCAACATTCAGAATAAGTAATAATCGACCGTATCTCATATAATTTAGTTGCTGTTTCACTTAAATGCTGGAATATTGTAAATATATCGTATTAGCCCGAGTATTATATGACCTGACATTATGACACTACCAAGAGGTAAAAAATTAACAACTTTGACACGATTTTTTTAAAGTAAAAGTTAAGTGAAACCGTCAGAATACATGAATATATTCTAAACAAACTATCGATATACAATATGTAGACTAGGGATGTCAATTTTCCATAATATATTGATATATCTATAATTAAATTTATATATCACAACGTGTATCGAAAGCTACGGTATTTTATCAAATTGAGATGGCCGCTCTCCTGTAATTATATTATTGGTCTCTTTTCAATTTTCAATTTTCAATTTATTTAATTCTTTGAATAAGACAAGTTTAATAAAAATAAAACAAAAATCACTGTAGTTAATAAAAATAGAGCAAAAAATGTTATATTTATTTTAATTCAATAGATTTAGAGCGTAGTCCAATATATTAAATATTGTCAAAACTGCATCATTAATCACCGACGAGCTAACGTGTCTAGGATCAGTTATGGCGGACGACTTAACACATTTCACACATTAAAAATGTTTTATTCTTTCCGTTATAGATCCGAAATTTATTAATTTCGAGTTTATTTGAATTTTTTGTTTTGGTTTTCAACTTTGAAGACTTTTAGTATGCTTAGTCAATATCTATAAGATTGTGAGATTAAAGTTTCAAGCAACCATGCGCTGTAATTTCGCATTAAGGGAGGAGTAGGGTATCAGATATGTTAGATCTTCTTTACAATAACAATTTTTATTAAATATCTAAAAAAGAAAATGTTTTTGACTGTTTTTACAAAGCTAATCTCTTTTATTTGACAAATAATAGTAACATAAAAAGCTCTTTTTTTTTAAGTAGGCCTACTTCAGTATTTTAAGTCGCTACCAGTACATTAACTACTTAGTTTTACTTTCTAGTGTCATTAAATCAAATAGTGCACCATCATTTAACGATCCTATTTGGTAAATTGAATAGACTTGTGTTCTCAATGACTGTTTATTATACTGTTTTATTAACTTTTTATTTACAAATGTTTGAGTCAATGATGCTTTATTTGTAGCTAATAATACATGTTTACTATAATGTATTTCCAAAGTATATTATTATTATTTTGATAATATGATTGAATACTTGGAAATATTGATACTTTTCTTTGTTAAAAAATCTTTTTATTTTATTACTATGTATGTTTTTTAGTTTCTTGGTGGTTATGAAGTTGAATACCTGCATTTTTAATATGAGGTTGGATGCTTGGAAAATAGTGAAAAAGGAAATGTTAAAGAATAGTAATCGAGAATCTAAAAATAGAGATTGAACTTAATAATTGGATCCGAGAGAAACAGGTATCGTGACATCTCTACTATAAACCTATGATGGGTTTCTTAAGCACTTTAGAGTAATTATGACAAAGATCCATCATTCGTCACATAGATAATAGTTGGAGCTAAGGATTTTGCTCGTTAGAATTCACAACAATGGAAATAGCGGGTGATTTAACTATAAACGAACAGCCAAGAATAATAACGGCCTACATCTTTCACATTGGAGAAATACAAGCGGAATAAAAATGCACACATACTCTCTTACAAGAATATACAACATTTGTGAATATATTGGTTTATTTACCTTAATTTTGGATATCTGACCCGGACAAACTAAGATTACTTTAGGAAAACCGCCATCATGTTTAAGTTCCACAAGCACCACAGATGTCGCTGATGCAGGCTCGTCTGACTCGGGGAATTATTCATTGTTTGTTCTATCTTTTGAAATAATTTGGTTTGATTCTTCCTATGTGTTTATTATATAAAAAAAAGACTCAGGGTTTAGGTGTATTGTGTTTAGTTATTTAATAATAGTAATAACTTAAATCTGAACTATCTGGAACTACCGTAGGTTTCGGGAAGTCTTGTGTACGATCGGAATGACATTAGTTTCAATGCTCAACTATCAGCATTGCGGAGAGCAGTGAAATTTGTGAATGATGCCTTGGACAGTATTATCACAGTTATGTCAGGTCAGTTTTGTTGGCATTGAATGTTTGCTTATGGACGATATCTCTAGTCCTTAACGAATGAATACTTTGTCTTTTAACTTGTTATTTTAAGATTATTTAAAGAAACTCTCAGAATATATGTATCTATATTAATAGTTTTGTTTTAGTTAAAGGAATATCTATTACAATTTTATGATTGGACAGACATTTGGGGTAAACAATCTAATAATTTATTTCGGGAACTCCTCTTGTTTGAATCTATGGTGTACAGTAATGCACGTTGCTTAACACCGTTCCTTAAATATATCTCGTGAAGGTATACTGTTTCGACATTTTATATTACTTAAACATTTATAGAATATCTCGTTAATATACATTGCCATTAATCCTTAATCAACATACTTCATTAAAGACAGGGGTGACCTGGTGGTCTAGGGGTAAGGTGTCAGACTTCTGTGCTGGCGGCCGGGGTTCAATCCTCGGTCCCGGTACAGATTTATCTGATTACCAAACCCTTCCTTCACCTCTGACAAGACATCTTGTGAATGTGGGGAATGCCAGGCCTCCACCGTGGTTCGGATCCCACGTTAAACTGTAGGTCCTCCATTTCATCTCACAATCACCCTATCATTACACATTAACGTAAGTGCGTATAACCCGAACGGGTAGTAAGACGTGGTGCTAATAATAATAATAATAATAATTAAATACATACTTATAAAACATCATTATGTTGTAAAGGTTAGCTACTTACATGATAGCCATGGTAGCCGAGGCAGCAAGTTTTTATATAGCTTACTATGGTCTGCTAAAATACTCGTGGAAAGGTAATATGTATGTGTGTGTGTGCGCGTGCTCGAGTGTGTGTGGGGGTGTGCATATATGTAGAACATTTTAATTTTAAAAATAATGGATCACCATTCCTTTTTGAAATCCTTTTAAAGACGTTAGTGATAGGTTAAATGTGCCATTTTCTTGACTAAAGAATAGATAAATTCTATCTTATTTTTGGAAGTAAACAAAAGAATGAACACATATAATATTCAGGTTGTAGCCAATTCCATATTATTAAGACTTTCATGGGTGGTCACGTGGTTTTAGAAGTAAACCTCGTCTCGCATGGCTTACCTGAAACGAGTAGGTTGGGGCTTAGTTCTCAACCGGATGTAGAGTATTAGATTAAAAGAAAATCTCTTGTTCAAATTACGCTCTGCACGTGGCAGATATTCAGAAACCGTTGAGATTAATATGTGTATGGAACTAAGCTAAGCTAAATGTACCTATGTTTTAAACTGAAAAATGACACCAGGACACGGGAATCAAACCCGGGACCTATAGCTCAGTACGCCACTGCTCTAAAAACAGAGCTCTCCAGGAATCATCCCGTAGCCAGGGAGGTTATAACCGTAACTAACAAATATAATAACTTAGCTATTTAATCCATCATAAATGTATATACTCAAGCAATACTTTATCTAATCAATCGAAAAAGTTTTTTTGCTATAAAAATTGCAAAATATGGAGTTTAAGCCTCGTTCACTTCCACCCTTCCGCAAATAATTAAAAAGTAATTAAACTACCATATTTGAAAATTAATCCAGACTCAGAGGAGCGTGTGTACAAACTACATTTAAGTTTATAGTTTTCAATTTTCTAGCGTGTGATTGGCTGGTATCTCCCTCCCCCTCTCATATCCATCGTCGATACAAGCAAGCCCATATTGTTTTCTCTCTGTATTCATGTAAATTCTCTCCCTGTTTTGTTCTGAGGTCTTTCTTAAAGGAACACAAGGCGATGCAAGTGTAAGACAGGCAGGGCCGGATATGTTTGGTACCGCCGGGTTGAGCCCCCTGGAGGAGACGGAGGGGGGAGGGGGGGAGGAGTTAGCTTTTCCTTGCCTCGTCTCCAGAGTTCTAAAGTGTAAGCTTTAGAGCCCCCCTGCGCCTTAGAGTAGGCCAGCCCGCTAGACACACAGATAAATCAGTGGATCCGCCGGGGAAGATGTAAGCCATATACAGTCTCGAACTCTCCGGCACATCGGTACAGTCACCGTCAATATTTACGACCCCAAACAATTCATTATGGACATAAACAGATTTATCGTTGGCTCGATACTGGAAAGCATATTTTGAATAATGCGATAAATACAAGTAGAGCAGCCATTATTGACAATGGTCGCTATATGTATCTCACTGGAGTAAAAACTTACACAATTTGTAAAAGCGACTGATTTATACCACATAGTTTGACTTATGAATAAATTAAACTAGATTTAGAAACTTTTTAATTTAAAAAAAAATATATTGGTTAGTTTATAGGTATTTAAAAAAAATCCTTTTTAGATTATAGAAATCCGGGCTCTGAATTTATTAGTGTTGATATATCTATTCATAGGGCTGCTTGTAGAATATTTTGTATTTTTAACATGGAAGGGGATATTAAGAATCTTTTAATAGTTCAATACCTGCTTTGGTGGCAACATGGTCTAAGACGCTACTCTCCCAATAGACTAGACTGTCGATGACTAGGAGATTGTGGTTCAATTCCGGCAGGGTGTATTGAGGGTGGTTTTCCCTAAATGTTTTTCCACTCTCTCTCCACCTAAATGCGTGTACAGATATTCTAACCTTCTTCATCCCTTACCCACAAGCGTAATTAGTACATAAGCGTATAGCCCGAATGGGTAGTAATACGCAGTCCATAAAAAAATGTTCAACAGTGTCAAGCATTTGAGCGCATGGACCGGTGTGCGAGGAATAGCTAGTCTTTTCTTTTTAATGTTTCTATCTGATTGGGACTTTTTGTTAGGTTAAGTTAGGGTCAAGGTCGGGTTAAGTCAGGTCAGGGTAGGTTAGGTTGGCTACAAGCCCAGCCATGGGAAGCCACATTCCTCTATTGTATTACTCGTTTCCCAGTCCATGCGTTCAAGTGCTACTATCACACGCTCAAGTGCTACTATCACACGCTCAAGTGCTACTATCACACGCTCAAGTGCTACTACCACACGTTCAAGTGCTACTATCACACGCTCAAGTGCTACTACCACACGTTCAAGTGCTACTATCACACGCTCAAGTGCTACTACTTTTGGCTTGTGCTCAAGTGCTACTATCACACGCTCAAGTGCTACTACCATGCACTCAGCTACTACTGATTCGGAGAATGTATCATCTCTCTGTTGCGATCTGATACTTGTCATATTTGAAGCCTAGTTCCAAATACTAAACTTCTGAAACATTTAGTATTAATGTGCTGTACAGGTTAAGTTATTTGTAAGTCATACGAACACGTGTTTAAAAATAGTAGAGTAAAAACCCAGGACATTAAATAAAAGTATTATGAACTTAAAAACTCAAGTAATACTTTATTTTATTTCTGAAAATATACATTTTAATCTGAGTTATCTAATTAGTAGGTTTTTCCGTCCAAGTTAACAAACACACTTTCAACTTTTTTATTGTTTGTATAAACTTTGTGCCGTGTGATTTAGAACGTTTTCCTCCCAGTCTTCCCCCCTCTCCCTGCCCTTTCTTTCTATACCTTTAAAGTTGGCTGAACTCTGGTGCTCTGGGAACCCCTCAAAGTGTCAAGGATGAAGAGTAAACATCTGAGTCCTGAAGTTGGTCACAATGATAGTAGTTTGATATATCATTAAATGTGTATTTATTTCTGTAGGCTCTAGAAGATTCAATAAAATACCGTTAAATATAATGTGACTAGTCAGATATTTATTTTATTATTACTTAGCGCCTCGTCTTACTAGGATAGCATTTAGGGTTACATGAATACTCGCTATACTAATTATGATAATGTGCTAGGTATGAGAAAGGTTGAGTTAAAAGTAAGTGTAAATGCATTTGATTAAAGGGAGAGTGTAAAATCGCTTATGGAAAAACACCATTACACCCTACTGGGCTTCAAACCACGATCTCCCCATCATCGGCAGTACGATCTAGTGTGAGAGTGACATCTAAGACTATACGACTACCGAAGTTGATCCAACTGGTTATTAATTGTATGTTCATAGTCGTATGAATCTATAGAAAAAAACAGCTTAAATACCGTTGATTTGGTTGTATTCAAATTTGTCAAGAAAGGTTAAACTACCGTGAATGGAATATTCCCAAACGTTAATTATTTGTATAATTAGTTACAGGTAATTTTGGATTCTTCTGACACTTACAAAGTTACTAAAATACTGGTAGTTATCCATTCATCCATCTCGTTAATATGTATTGTCATTTTGTCAAAAGTCTATTTAAATTATTTTCTAAAGTGACATATATTTTCAAGGGAAGTTAATATAAACATGTTTTTACGTTTATTTTCAACTGTCACGTCAATGTCTCTGAGGTAACTCTCGTTTACTCAGTAAGGTGGCGAACTTACCTTGCATTTATCCACTATGGGATTGGTTATATGGTATGCTTTATACATAGTATACTCCTTAAAGGTTAGACTGCAATCTTACAGGGTAGATGGCGTGCACACACTTTATTAGCACGATTGTAATAGAGTGTGTATGTTAAACTTTCCAGAGCGAAGCGCTTCCTTTACGCTACAAATTATACCCGCGATACATTTAATTCACACAACTTGTTATGAGCCTATTTTCTTGATCATGTAACTTTATGGACCAATGGTACACCTTACAGTTGAGGAAACGGCTTGAGTTCCTGGCACATGGGGTTTAAGAGATTTAAAAGTCTTCATAAACAAACTCAGGGGGCTCAAATGGATGGATGTATTTATAGTAAAATTTATCAGCAGTAAATTAGAATACAACCAAAATAAAATATCCATACAGATAAACGTTGGTCTTTACGCGGCTATCATTTTGTTTTGTGTATATTTTATTTACTTGACGAGTATATTTATAAATATAATTTCAAAAAATACTTTTTATTCCCTAGTTTAAAAAAAAAGTTTTCAAAACTATATTATTATTTGTAAGGAAACTCCATATTATGTACACAGCACAAATACTTAGATGATTAGTCCAATAACTAGATCAGTACGTGGCGATTCCTAGATAACTCAGGGGTTAGTTAGAGGATTGGCGTAACTAGCCAAAGGTCCCGAGTTCAATTCCAGTGCTCAATTCCAGGTGTCATTTTTCAATTTAAAGAATACTTTGTAGGAAATTTACATAAATTTGCATTAAGTAAAACATATCGTCAGTCCCTTGGCCTGGACTCGATCTCCGACCTCCTAGTCACCAGTAAAGAAGGTTGGCATACAGATGACTACCGTATCACAGATACGGGCCAATTTAACAGAAAACGCCTTTTATAAAATACAAACAGATTTTTATGCGGTAAGTATTGATCTTATTTTATACGTATTGATAAAATATGTTACATTTGTTTATCACGTGACGACGTATGCATATGTGAAAGTGGATTATATATCTTTTCTATGTGTCAGATAATGAATGCCCTTGCAATGAAAGATTGTTTGTATCATGTGGCCGATGTGGAACGGACACAAAACTGCCATATGAAACTCAATATTTAGTCCACGTGTGTGTAAGTGCTATATTTGTATGTGTAGCAAAGATGATTATACGTATTACTTTGTACGTTTTGTGCTGATATAATATGTGGACATAGAAGGCTCTAATACAGTATAGACATTTATGCGTTTGGGGAGGGAGAGAGGGTTGCTGGTCGACTTCCGGTTAAAATAGTTGTAGTTTTAAGAGCGGTCACACCTCTTCAGCTAAACATATTTCTATTTAAATCTTCATTTGTCAATTATTTAGACCCATAAAATAAGTCGATATTGGTTCTGACAAGAATTATATTCCCTCGTATTAAAGATAGGGATCATAATTACAAACCTTTAACTTTTTATTTTAGAAACGATTGAAGGAGACCTGAAAAAAGACAAACAACTTCCGAATGGGTACTGAGCCTGGAAATAAACTGTACCCAGTCGGAACGAACCGAGTAGGAAAAACAAACCTGTATGAATTCGGCCGGCGTACGTCGGGGCGACTCGCGGTTGAATTGGATCGGGAAGATCGCCAATGTAGCTGATTTTACCAGTTTTTTTAAAAAAAAAAATTTTGAGGTCTGATTGGTCTATCGGATTGGGTCGGCTCAGATGAAAATCAAGTCCAGTGTGGGTCAAGCCCAAAGCTTTAAATATGTCAAAATGCGATCAATTTCTTAGAATTTTATATTAAAATAACTTGAGATTATCTACTCATTTTGAGATGCCACCATATTGAAACAAATACAACCAGATGCACACTCAGTCTATTCTTAAAGGTAGCAGTGTAATATTGATTACTTTAGGGCTCTATCTTATAAGCTATACTACTGTATAAGTAGAATAGTGCAAAGTAGGCGTGCTATCTTACAGGGTAGGGTACCTTAGGGTTTAAACATTGTTTGACCTAGTTTGGCCTAGGCTCAAAGGATGTCACTGCCAAATTTCGCTAAAACTAGATAGCGCATTTGGAATTTATCACGGAACAAATATTTAGACCGATATTTAGGGTAAATGCCAAATGGTAAAGTTAAAATAGGAACCCACAACGTTAGGCAGATAAAAAATAATTAAAAACATGTTGTATTGTACTTTTTTCTTTCGTAACTAGCTTTATGTTACATGTTTCAAAGTTGGCATTGTAAAAAAAAAAATGTTCTTATTGAAATTATTGTCCGAGATGCTAGGTAGGGATAATTTTTAGTGTATTTTTTAAAACCAGGTTTCCCTCACGATTGATTAAAAGTGGTGTAAATTTATTTAGAAATGTTTACGTACAGCCAAAGGTAAAACTAAACTCGTTTTATTATAAGAGACTTATTTACAAAATAATCAAACATCACAAGGAAGATTATTATTATTATTATACATATTATTAATATTACGCGACGCCTTAGGTCAGTCGGTAGTGTGTCTGTATACTGAACTAAGGATTCCTGGTTCGATTCCCGGCGTGGCCGAAAAATTTATAATTGGTGAAATGTGGGTTTACCCTTTCACAGTGATGAATTAATAGCTGGGGACTGGATGTTGTGCCCATCACAGTCTCAAGTTAAATTATAAACAAATGAAGCTACGACAGGCATAGCGAGCCGGTAATGGAAAATATATGGCTTGAATGGGAAAAAAAACTGACCCAGGTCAAAGAGTGGAAACAGTAATGGATATAAAAATAATAATATTTTTTGTGTCGTCATATATAGATTGCAATCCTTCTAAACATTCAATTTTATGCAGCCATCCCTTGGTGGTCTTATATGTGTACACCTTGATAAATATTAAAGCGTCACAAATAATACATTTACATAAATTTAATTTAAATGAGATTTTTTTATCAGCAACCTATCTGTAATAGTCTAAATTATATGCCACTTGCAGTGCCTTGTAATTAGTCAAGTTGTAAACAGTAATTTATTGTTATTTAGTTTAATGTGATATGATTATGGAACACGTGTTTTTTAGTAGCATCATTATGTCTACATAATTATTAGGTGGGAGAGTACAATATTTGCAGCCGAACGAATCATTAATATTTATTATAAAAAAAAATTGTTTAAAAAGAATATGCGTAAACCCTATTACTGACATTATGAACTGCACGTAAATAATTCACTAGATTCTTTAGTTTAAAAAAAAATAGACATCGATAGCATGATTCTTTATTAATATTGTTATTTTGTAGGTACAGTAGATAATGATAGTCTATAATTCAAAGTATTGGAGGGTAATTTAGAATAAAGTGCACCCACATTAGAATGAAGAGGAGATGGGAAAGTAATCTTCATTGCACTCGGAAAAGATGCGGACTGCACTCTCTCCATTATCGGAAGTATAATTGTTTGCGAGCCTGATGCCTATTACCGCATGCCCACCAGTATAGATATTGTTTTCAGAATACTTTCGTGGCTCATTTACAACTTGAGGGAACCCAGTTAAAACACTGTAAGATCATAGAGTATTGATATTTGCATGTATATATTTACTCACGAGTTGATTATTGACTTCATTTATTGAATATTTAGGTTAAATGCTGTTTCATAGGTTATTATATTTTATTTGGTATTATGAAATAAAACACCTGAATTGGTGGGAACGTGGACTAAACGTCCGTCTAGTAAAGTCTGGATACCCATTAAAAGGGAGGATGGGTTTTGAATCATATCTGAGGGTCACGAGGGTATTTCTGATAGCTTATACCTTTCTTTTAATCATACCATTAGTATAATTAAAATGCGGTAGCCAAGAAGTGTAATAAGACGTGGTGAAAAAATTTCCAGAAAAATCAAACTATGTTAAGAAATGTAACCCCTCTATAGATCAATAGCTGCCCTAATTACGGATATATTCAATTTGCAAAGAGTATTCGTTTTTATAAGCGGTATAAATAAAATAAACGCTCGATAGAAGGATGTAATAATATTTGAAAATATTCAGTAGAGATAGTATAGAAGATACAGCAATTAATGTTTTTGTGTCCAAAATCACTATCTTGCAGAGCAGTGCTGGTTTTAAGTCAGTGACTTTCAACATTTTCAAGGTTCTACTCCAAATTGTTTGTCTTTGAAACCATCGCAACCTCTTTATTACCTACAAACGTTAATATCATAGTTTTTTTTAAATTATTATTTTCACTGAATCTTACAACCCGTCTGTAATATTCGCATTTTATTACACTTGTGCTGTAGGTAAAACTTGAGAAAATGTACTTTTATTTGCATGGAGGGAGAGAACGAGACCGTTTAGGAAGAATCACTACCACCCCTCCCCCCTTCCCAGTACACCTGGTAAGAATTAGAATCCCGACTTTGTGACTGACAAACCAAAAGAAAATGACGTTAATCCCGCGTGCTACATTCACAGACTACCCCAGACAGTTTACAACACTGCATTTGTATTGTGTAGAAAGGTTATAGTCCTTGTATAAGAACGCGAGGCTCAGATAAATTACTCGTGGCTTTCTAAAATATACATATGGCAAAACAAACTAATATTTTTATCTTAAATACTTATTGAGTGTGTTTTTTTAGTTAAACTTAACATTCTTTAATGTAATTTTAATTCACATATTATATTTTTTTAAATTCTTTACTTTATAAATTCGGCTAGTAGCTTTACAGGATACTACTCTTGTTATTAAAGTTTTCGCTGCAGATTTTACCTCACTTAAGTCCTGTTTCAAGGGGAGAATTGCCTTGTCTTCTATGAGTTGAAATCATCGAGATATAACTTAAAGGACTAGCGAGCAGCCTTAAATAAACCTTATAACTTATTTCCTTGTAGGTAATCTAAAAGGGCTAAAGTTGATTTTTACATATATTTCTAAGATATTACCTAAAACATGTTATGACTTATAATATGACAGCTATTACGAATTAAACTTCTCTTCTTGAATTAATATTTGGAGTCTTACAACATTTTTATTTAATCTTTGACTCACCAAACACAGTTATTTAGAAGAATACAATCTTACCATGCTTAAGTGGAAATAACATTTAAGCGTTTAGTCTATTTATGGCTTGTACACACACACATACACACACACAAAGTATAATTATGATCAGGTACCCTTCATCTACCCTGTACAGTAGCAAACTTACCTTGAATGATTACACTATGGTATAGCTTATAAGATGGTCATCGTAAGTCTGATACTCTTCAGGTTAAATGGAGTTGTTTCAAAAACTACAGATCAATGGTTTCTTTCTTGATTACTCCTATTTATTTTATATCTTAGAAACATATTGAACCCAAGTATAAATGTATCTATGTGGAAACTAGTTGTATTCAGGTGCACCATAACATGGCTCTGAACTATTTGCAGAGGACGCGCGGTTCCCAGTCGTACCTCTCTTGAATCACCTTGGTGGCGGCGCAGACGAAGGGTGGTTTGCGTGTAGCGTAGGGTGGCGTAGCACGGGGTTACACATTACTACACACACCCCGCAGGAAGGAGACGACCACAAATCATATTTACTTTTCATTTTCCCGGGGTAAATAATTAACGCGGTGTAGTCAGGGATGTCAAAATGCTCACGAACCGTAATATTTTGCCAACCAAACAAGCTCTTGTTTCTCTACCAGTCGTTCCTTACCAACCTACTAATTAAACTTATCCCAATTGTTTGATTTAATTTGTTTCGAAAGTTTGTAACTTTACAGCGGCAACTTATTAATGGTTACTGATTTTTATGGTATGCTTTTACATCCTTGAGAAAAAACATTAAATCGAATGAACTCATTTCATACTTTTTTCCTTTTAAGAACTATTTTCAACTCTTAGTCACACGGCATAAGATTTACACATATTTTACATATTGACATAAATACATATTTAGCATATATTTTTAATTACATATGATTAATATTTATATCTGTACATATTTTATACATGGATGCAGCCTAAATCCACATTTAACATATTGATGATGATATACATTTTAAATTATAATGCCAACACTTATTTTAAATACTGATATAATTGGGCTATATTTAGCCGCTTCGGTGGCCACATGGTATAAGGCGTCACTCTTGTGTTAGACTAGAATGCTGGTCACAGAAAGATTGAAGTTCTAATCCAAGCTGATTTTTTTTTCAAAAATTGTTTTAATTCTCCCTCCACACAAATACGGGTAAACTTAATCTAAATTCAACCTTCCTCTTACCTAAATCACTAACGTAATTTGAACATATGCGTATAACCCGAACAGGTAGTAAGACACAATGCTAAAAAAATATTCTATATTTTTTATATACTAACTCGCTTTGCTCGTTGGGGGCAACGCCCCTAAACCCCCAGTGGGCTTTCTTTGCAAGTGGATGTAAACTAATGTAATTCCAGATCAGTTTTTTTGTGTTTAACCACAAGAGACCTCCAAAGAAAGGTCCGCACCGACTTTAAAGTTGCTCCGCCATTTTGATTTTTTTTTCGTGGGTTAAGAATTAAATTTCTTAACTTTTTGAAATTTTCTCATCAGTAACAGGCTAGAAGCTATAAGTTTGCCAAATTTAAAGTTTCTAGCTCATCTGGAAGTGGATAAATATTAATGTCAGTGAGTAAGTTAGTCAGCCATGTGGCTCTATAGTAGTATAATAAAATGTAATTTAAACATTGCCTACAAGCTACATATTGATGTTGATAGTTTTTTACATATATATTTAAATACATATTCTATATATTTATGCATAATGTATACATTTTACTTTATTTGTCTATATGTTACATTTTTATATAAATTAATACATATAATGGTGTAGATATACACTACACATATTGATGTTGGTGGATATTTTAATTAATAAAGTCAATACTTGTTTAAATTATTACTATCAGTACATTTTATTCATATTGACTAAAACATTTAACCAAATTTTCATATTTACGACAACAATATCAAGAATCAGATGGTTGAATCAATTAAAAGGCAATTTAGAAAAAAGGCACCAACATATCTACATTTCTTCAAACACATCTACTCTTCAAAGTTTTGAGTGCAATCTATAATCTAGGGCAGGCATGTCAAAATTGCGACCTGTGGACTGCATGTGACCTGGTCCATGGTTCTGTGCGGCCCTCGGACCTTTTGATGAACCAACATACAATGCGGTATAATTTATATGCTTACAAAATTTGTAGAAGCACACCATTTGAGATTATGATAAGTGGAAATTATTTGGGGAGATTTAGTTGACCCAAAGTGAGGTTGGTGTACTAGATTTTTACTCTTTATTCACCATAGTGCGATTCTACAAAATTATTTTCGCGCACCAAATACGTGAGATGTTTGGCATTATATAAGCGTATGAACAGATGTTCTCTCATGGAAATGAACAAACATCATACATATCACGGCTTAAGGACACGTTAAACACACTGCATGGAAATAAGGCCTTTTGGAAAGGAACAATTCAATAATGAAAGTAACTTTAGCTCAAGATTTAAAGCATGACACTCACAGCCTTGCTACAATTTTTTTTTTTAAAATAAAAATATAGAATAAATTGTTAACATTTTATGTGATATGAATTTTATTTTTATAACAATAAGGTATGAGATATTTTTTTTTACTTAATAAGTTCACAATAGTTTTTGAGATGCGACACACTCAGTATTTTCAATTTTCAGACGAATTTAGCACGCCCAATCTTGATAATTAAAAAAAAAGTGTTATATCTGTTAATAAAAGGATAAATTGTGGCTCTTTGGATTCTTAAAAACATAACACTTTTGGAACAAATAATGGAATAAAACTTTAATAAATACTATCAAAACGTTACTGAACCTTAATTGGGCCATTTTAAGAAACCTACTTACCTAATTACTTACGTACTCACTCTTTGGCATTATGAAATTGAAAGTTCATTTCCGCAGTTACAAAAGTACTCCACTTATCCAAATCTTGAGCTAGTTCTATCCAGTCCACCTAATTACATCCTATACCTATCTTGAGCTAGTTCTATCCAGTCCACCTTATTACACCCTATCCCGATCTTGAGATAGTTCAATCCAGTCCACCTTATTACACCCTATCCCTATCCTGAGCTAGTTATATCCAGTCCACCTCATTACACCTTATTCCTATCTTGAGATAGTTCTATCCATTCTACTTTATTATACCCTATCCCGATCTTGAACTAGTTCAATCCAGTCCACCTTATTACACTCGATCCCGATATTGAGCTAGTTCTATCCAGTCCACCTCATTACACCCTATCCCGATCTTGAGATAGTTCTATCCATTCCACTTTATTACACCCTATCCTGATCTTGAGCTAGTTCTATCCATTCCACTTTATTACACCCTATCCCGATCTTGAACTAGTTCAATCCAGTCCACATTATTACACTCGATCCCGATCTTGAGATAGTTCTATCCAGTCCACCTTATTACACTTGATCCCGATCTTGAGCTAGTTCTATCCAGTCCACCTCATTACACCCTATCCCGATCTTGAGCTAGTTCTATCCAGTCCACCTTATTACACCCTATACCTATCTTGAGTTAGTTCTATCTAGTCCACCTAATTACACCCTATTCCTATCTTGAGCTAGTTCTATCTAGTCCAGATAATTACACCCTATACCTATCTTGAGTTAGTTCTATCTAGTCCACCTAATTACACCCTATACCTATCTTGAGCTAGTTCTATCCAGTCCACCTTATTACACCCTATCCCTATCCTGAGCTAGTTATATCCAGTCCACCTCATTACACCCTATTCCTATCTCGAGCTAGTTATATCCAGTCCACCTTATTACACCCTATCCTGATCTTGAGCTAGTTCTTTCCATTCCACTTTATTACACCCTATCCCGATCTTGAGCTAGTTCTATCCAGTCCACCATATTACACCCTATCCTGATCTTGAGCTAGTTCTTTCCATTCCACTTTATTACACCCTATCCCGATCTTGAGCTAGTTCTATCCAGTCCACCATATTACAC
The DNA here is from genome assembly GCA_901482245.1 of Timema douglasi. NCBI lineage: Eukaryota > Metazoa > Arthropoda > Insecta > Phasmatodea > Timematidae > Timema > Timema douglasi. The sequence goes on from CABEEJ010000599.1 coordinate 199,017, forward strand.
CCTATCCTGATCTTCAGCTAGTTCTTTCCATTCCACTTTATTACACCCTATCCTGATCTTCAGCTAGTTCTTTCCATTCCACTTTATTACACCCTATCCCGATCTTGAGCTAGTTCTATCCAGTCCACCATATTACACCCTATCCTGATCTTGAGCTAGTTCTTTCCATTCCACTTTATTACACCCTATCCCGATCTTGAGCTAGTTCTATCCAGTCCATCTTTTTACACCTTATTTCTATCTCGAGCTAGCTATATCCAGTGCACCTCACTATACCATATCTCTTTTTGGTTCATTCTAATACTATCATACCATATGTATCTAGGTCTTACCTATTGTTATTTTACAATTCTCAGCTTATTTATGAATACCTAGTTTTAAAACTCAAATGGTTTGAATGATTTGTGTAATCCTATTCTATATTCAAAACACATTTAAAAAACTTAAACACTCAACAATAATTTATGATAGTAAAATTCTTTAGCCTTCTCAGAAGTTGTAAATTTGTTTAAATATATAGTTATTGATTTTTACACAAATTTACAGAAAATATTAGTATATATAATAATTCATAAAATGGTTTATTTAAAAACACCAAAACTACAGCACAATCAAATAAAACTGACAACTAGGTGCGAGTTAGTGTGCTCAATTTTCCTCATGGAGGTCACACTGGAGATCAAGGTCACAGGAAGGATGTTCCATCACGTTATCTATCATACTCTTTCCCTGGCACTGGCGGGTATCATTTTCATCCAGTTTGGGTTGTCGGTGTCTGGGAGATTTGAGCTCATATTACAGCGAGAGAACAGCAAATGAAGATTTATTTAATGTATATTCATTTTTTATTACTGTGTCCTACGCCCTGTTCAGGCTACATGCATATATGATAATTACTCTAATGGTGTGGGTATGAGGAAGGAAGTCTTGTAGAGGTAATTCACACGCATGTGTGTGCAAGGAGAGTGGGGAACCATTTAGGGAAAACCTCCTTCAGAAGATCCAGCCGGGATTCGAACCGTGATCTCCCAGTAGTTAACAGGCCAATACTATTTTATATGCATCTAGAAAAATAGAAAGGTTTAGAGAAAAAACTAAACCTAAACTATTATTTTATGGTTACATATCCAAATTGATCAATTCCTAAGACAGGGTGGAGTTGAAACAATTATAAGATTAGTAACTTGAAAACTAACACCTTAATTGAGAAGTAAATATTCACTAGCTAAATAAAAGAAAACTACATACTACACTTTTTGAAGATAATGTCACTCATGTGAGCTCCACCGGACGTCAGACAAACCTCAGCCATTGTCCATCACTTTTCTCAGCATACATTGTCTAAATGTTTCCTCCCCACCCTGTATATGTTATTTAATCACCTGTCGGTATTAACATACTGTTCATCAATTAAATATCCTTTTAAATGTTGAGAGTGCGATATTTAAAATTGGTTCATAATATACTGTTTCCAGGCTTTTGTCTTCTTTCGGAATGTTCCATAAATTCGAGAGTTTTTTATGTGTCGGAAGTCAAAGCGAACGATATTTGACCTCCTCCCTCGACATTTCGAAGCTCCACACAGCCCTAAAATTCACCCACTTCATCTTTTTCTCTTAATATTAGATATTTTAAATCTAATTCATCCATCATTCTGACACTGGAGTTAAGCGCACATCTTGACTTGATCCAACAAACAGTTTTCGAACATTATTAGAAACTAATGGTCTATTTTCGAGAAAGGTAAATGGAAAGATAATTATAATATTCTGGTTTCTTTCTCTGCCTTGCGTTCCCAGTTCTATATTGTTATATTCTTCTTGAAGTGCGTCGTGCTCTTTGACAGCCGTGTGATGAATCACCTTGCCGGCCAGTGGGCAGCGCCACATTCTGTGTGCTTTCTGCTCATGTTTCGACAACGTGTCTAGGCTAGAGCTAGTTACTGGGTACTTAATCAACACCGTATTCTATTCTCCACTTTGGATATCATTAGTCATTACCTTATGATTGTTATAGGAGGAAAAGTGGTAAAGTTTATTTTAAACTCAAATTGATTTAATGCTGCCATCTGTTAGACATTCTTGAGACCTTTCTAATACCCTTTAGTTTATGTTTAAAAGAGGTCTCTGTCATATTTAAATTAACCAAGAAAAGTATTTTCTGGGGCCCTTGTGGGGTTTAAAATAGAAAAGCTATCCTGGAAAATGTTTGTAGTGTGACTTTAACCTTTTCACCCCTGAACCCTTAATATACCATCATAAATAAATAGAAACATTGAAAACTAAATATATACATTATTTAAAGTATATATATCACAGTAACATTTTATAGCCCGGACTAAATGGGAGAAGAGATAACCTGGACTAAATAGGGGAGGAGATAGTCTAGACTAACTGGGGAAAGAGATAGTCGGAACAAAGTGGGGTAGGAGATAGTCTAGACTAACTGGGGAAAGAGATAGTCGGAACAAAGTGGGGTAGGAGATAGTTTAAACTAACTGGGCAAAGAGATAGTCGGAACAAAGTGGGGGAGGAGATAGTCTAGACTAACTGGGGAAAGAGATAGTTAGAACAAAGTGGGGTAGGAGATAGTTTAAACTAACTGGGCAAAGAGATCGTCGGAACAAAATGGGGTAGGAGATAGTCTAAACTAACTGGGCAAAGAGATAGTCGGAACAAAGTGGGGTAGGAGATAGTCTAAACTAACTGGGCAAAGAGATAGTCGGAACAAAGTGGGGTAGGAGATAGTCTAGACTAACTGGGGAAAGAGATAGTCGGAACAAAGTGGGCTAGGAGATAGTTTAAACTAACTGGGCAAAGAGATAGTCGGAACAAAGTGGGGGAGGAGATAGTTTAAACTAACTGGGCAAAGAGATAGTCGGAACAAAGTGGGGAGGAGATAGTCTAGACTAACTGGGGAAAGAGATAGTCGGAACAAAGTGGGGTAGGAGATAGTCTAGACTAACTGGGGAAAGAGATCGTCAGAACAAAGTGGGCTAGGAGATAATACGAGCTAAATGGAGTATGACATAATCTGGGCTAAATGGGGAAGGAGGAAATCCGGAATAAATGGGGAAGGATTAAAGAAAGTATCAAATAAACTAAGAGCACATATTTAAAAAAAATTAGAATTCACCACACAGACTTTCTCCCCCTTTTATCTTAAAACAGTGACATTTATTAAAAAAAAAACTAGAAAGATTTGTGAAACTAGATAGTATGGTTTCTGATATACCACATAAATAAGTATAGTTGAAATAATATGTATTTTTATAGAAACATTGAGAAAAAAGGAACACTTAGGAGAATAGCACCCATTTCTATATTTCAAAGTGTCTCAGAAAATAAATGGTAGGTTACGGTGCACGGTACAGATTTTCTCTCTTTTATCATATCATATAAACATTTATCAAAAACTCTTAAGATTAGTGAAAAAAAAGTACCAGAAACACTCCACCGAATAAAATAATATACACCATTACAGAAACATTGAGAAAAGAAGAACACGTCTGTCCTTCAAAGAGAATAACACAAATATTTGCGGATATATATAATCAAAATTGGAAGTTTCCACTTTTAAAAAAAAAGTACCATTAAAATTATCTTATATGGATAAACGAGAATTTCCATTTTGCTTGATGTGTTAGACAAAGCCTAGCTATAAAATTTAATCACAATCGTTATAGTGGATTTTGAGAAAATCGATTCTATCTCTTTTTACGCTTAAATAAATTACCCTTAGTTTTAAGATTATATATCTGATTCAAAAAATACCTTTAGAGAGTATTATGAAAACCCTAGAGACAAAGTTTTTGCCTGGTCGTTGAAATGGGTACGGAACTAGGCCGGGATACAGACAAGCTGCATTATGAAACGTCAACATTTATCAAAATCAGAATCACAGTTATCTTTTTTATTTTTTTTACGATCACAATACTTCTCTGTTCGAAAAGGCGAGAGAAAATAATAAAATAAACGTAGTAATGACAACATATAAGTTAGTATTTTAATGGTTTATAAAGAATGTTACTGAAAACATTGTGATTCCAAATAATAAGTAAATTAAACTGTTAGTGAACAGGATGGTTCAAAATCTGCTGAACGATTAGCACTTGAAGGTGCAAGGGATTTGAAGAATCTTTGTTACCGATGGTAAAATTATAAGTAAACAACAATAAAACGTGATGAAATACAGATTATCAAGCTTTGACTATCTTCACAAAAACCACCAGTACCCAATGGGCTCTCACATATTTGAGATATAGCCGTGGCAATATAATTGTAAGCTTGGTTGTTTTATTCAATATTTCCACACTGCAATAAAGTTCTTATTCAGGTTACCAACTTACGCCCCTCTTTATTCCCCTCTCCTCTGTACGCTAATGTGGGTGCACTTTCTCTAATTTGCCCTCCCAAACCCTAGCCTCTAAACTAAGTCATTGGTAACTTTAATGATGAAATTTCAAATTATATAATTTTTGAAACACTTTTTACCACCGTTTCAAGCTACTCGCATCGGGAAGAACGATTAAGATATAATTTAGGAAAATGTACCTGAGTTAGCATGGAGGGAGGGTGGGAAAATCTTTAGGAAAAATTAATCTCCATACATCCAACTGGGAATCTATACCTATCTTTCCCGTCACCATAAAACCAGACAATTTTAGCTTGACGAATAATCTACGTGACTAACGGTATGGGTTCTTTAGATATGTGTTTAAAGACTCATCCTATTTAACAAATAGTCATCGACACATTTACGAGTATACTCGGTTATATATTCAATTAGGTGAGTTTACTACAATAAATAAAAATACGTAAAAAACCTTTTACGGACATAGGTGTATCTGAGATGGTTATTAAGTTTTTTACTAAATTATTATTATTATTATTATTATTAGCACCACGTCTTACTACCCGTTCGGGTTGTACGCACTTACGCTAGTGTGTAATGGTAGGGTGATTGTGAGATGAAATGAAGGACCTACAGTTTAACGTGGAATCCGAACCACGGTGGAGGCCTGGCATTCCCCACATTCACAAGATGTCTTGTCAGAGGCGAAGGAAGGGTTTGGTAATCAGATAAATCTTTGCCGGGACCGAGGATTGAACCCCGGCCGCCAGCATAGAAGTCTGACACCTTAACCCCTAGACCGCCAGGTCACCGGTAGCTGTGTTCATGACACATGATAGAACAATACACAATACAGCATTTTCTTATCTTATAGTTTCTGTATTAGTCCTGCGCAAATACTCTGACATTTAATTCACCAGAGGGTAAGCATACATCCTTTCTCTTCCGCTTTTTCAATGACATGATGCTACTACATAGCAAAAAAAAACAACTATCACAACTAACTTAGACAACCAACTAACATAATATCAATATCCAGATCGACAGATTAGGAAACAAGATGGTGGTGCATACTTAATGGAAAATGTGCCATGTATTTTGTTCCATGAAACATGGGAGCAAGGAAGACGGATCATTTGTGAAAACTTATAACATAATGTGTTATTGTTTTGTCCGATCTTGTTCGACGCAGTGTGTATCCACTCCATATGGAAACACGCAATCAAGAGACGATAACACAAAAATGTGTTGTTCCATCTTGTGCTAGCACATAATGTTCGTTGCCATGTGTATCCAGCCTTAATAACACATGTATGGAACGTATTATTTGGCATTTATATCCGTTTAATATTATCTTTCCATTTTAATTTATTTAAGGAACTTAACGTGCACTTCCCGAACCAAATGATTATATCAGCACATGACTGATAAATTGAACTTAACACTAGAACAAACACAACATCCAGCCCCCTGCTGTTAATTCATCACTGTGAAAGGGGAAACCCACATTTCACCAATGATAAATATTCCGGCCATGCCAGGAATCGAACCCGGCACCCATAGCGCATTAGATGTATTCTCTACCGACTTAGTTTAGGTGTGGGACCTAATTTCTAATAAAAAATGTATATAATGTTCTGAGGTTTCATTACTATACATGTTCTAGAATCAAGTGTATCCAATAGTGAATATATCACAGTAAATCATAGAATAACAAAATTACCAACATAATAAATTATGAAATAAAATATAAGATCTTAGTCGTATAATTTTCATATTTTTAACAGAGTGATTAATTAAACCCTTTATTGGTATAATTTAGATTTATTTTTAATTTATTTATTTATGAAAAATAAATTTGCTAGAAGAATATTTATTCCAGGGGTAGCTTGTACTGCTTCCTCTTTATTTAAAACATTCTTTCTATGTCAAAACGTTGAATGATAAATCTGATAAATAAGTATGCTTGACGTTGTAAATTGTGACAGTGAGTTATTGTCGTACCTTCCCACGATACGAGGGCCAGAGACCCCTTGATTTGTATGCTAGAACAAACTTCTGTTTCGTTATCATTTATTGTTTTGAAAAATGTTCGTTTTATTACAAACTCCCTTCCTCCAAATTGGACGCGCACTTGAAACAAGGTGCGTTCCGTTCTGTTTTAACATGCGGCTCACGTACGCTGCGTGTTACTGGGAAACATAGGGGGAAAGAACATACGTGGTCGCTCAATACTTACCCAAATTACATGCCAATCTTGTGACACACACACACACACACACACACACACA
>CABEEJ010000599.1:206316-231340 GCA_901482245.1 Timema douglasi
GGAGGCCTGGCATTCCCCACATTCACAAGATGTCTTGTCAGAGGTGAAGGAAGGGTTTGGTAATCAGATAAATCTTTACCGGGACCGAGGATTGAACCCCGGCCGCCAGCACAGAAGTCTGACACCTTACCCCTAGACCGCCAGGTCACCGACTTATTTATACTAATGGGATAGGAATAAGGAAGATAGATTTTTAAAGTAAGTGCGCCATCATTTGCATGGAGGGAGGGTTGGAAACTATTTAGGAAGCGTGACCTTACATCACAGATAAATCATACTACACTATACTAATGACTTGGTCCATGTACTCAATGGTATATATTTTATTTGAATTAAGTCATCTAGGATTTATTTACCCGCTTCGGGGGCCGTGTGGCTTAAGAAGTAACTCTCGTAATAGACTAAACTGTCGATGACGGAGAGAACGGAGCTTGTATCTCGAGATGAATGCTTTCAGGATGGTTTTCCCTGAATGGTTTCCCACTCTCTCTCTACTGATCTGCTGGCACACTTCCTCTAAATTTAACCTTTATCATCCCTTATATATTAACGTAATTAGTACACATGTCTATAATATGGACGGGTAGTTAGATGTAGTGGCAAAAAAAGAATTATTTAACCTAATTATAATATTTTTAATTTCCTATTAATGCTAAAAAAAATATGTATCAAATTGAAGACATGCAGTTCTTTGTGTAGTGTTGATAAAAAAATATTTGAGACATCAAATGTATAAGATAAAATAAAAACATAAACCACCATTTTCAACTCGCTGAACTGAAGTGATTATATTTTGTTCGTGGAAAATTATTACAATTATCTGACAACTTACATTTTCATTAAAACATTATTGACAGATGTTTAGTTTTTCCAGTACATGATTTCCTATTCTCTCTCCAATCCAATAGTGGATTCATGTCTTAATATTCACCCACCTCATTGTATATCCTTTGATTAAAAAGCACGTGAACTAATTATTATTATTATTATTATTATTATTATTATTATTATTAGCACCGCGTCTTACTACCCGTTCGGGTTGTACGCACTTGCGCTAATGTGTAATGGTAGGATGATTGTGAGATGAAATGGAGGACCTACAGTTTAACGTGGGATCCGAACCATGGTGGAGGCCTGGCATTCCTCACATTCACAAGATGTCTTGTCAGAGGTGAAGGAAGGGTTTGGTAATCAGATAAATCTGTACCGGCACCGAGGATTTAACCCCGGACTCAGCACAGAAGTCCAACACCTTACCCCTAGACCACCAGGTCACCGTTGAATGATTTCATCTGACTGTTTTTGATAAGTTAGTGTGAAACAATTTGCATCCAACCCATTCATCACAAACAATGACAAGGTTAGATATAGCCCATAGCTAAGTTTAAATAAATAATAATTTTAGTTTAAATTAGAACATAGCTGATTTTTACCGTTTTATTTTATGTAACTAGAAGCCCACCTACACCAACACATTTTATAAATATTTATATAGAGGGAGTGATGGACAACGTGCTGAGGTTTGTCTGACGTCCGGTGGAGCTCACCTCAGTGACATTATCTTTAAAAAGTGAAAAAATGTAGGATGTAGTTTGCTTTTATTTAGCTAGTGAATATATTTTCTTTTCATGTAAAGTGTTAGTTTTCAAGTTACTAATCTATTATTGTTTCATTTTGTTTACATGCTATTTAAGGAGTATTTAATTAACATAAAACATATTTTACTTTTTATTTTGAAAGAATCTATAGGACTATATTGGCGTTAATCATTTGATAATGTCGATACAGGTACAAATCAACCTGTAAGAACGATACAAGGTGGGAGAAATTGAGGAAATAGGAGGAAACTGTCTTATCCCCACAGTGGCTCACCACGCGTCCAGGCTATACTGCTTGTATTAACGCCAAGGGAGTAGAGTTGAGGAAGGCAACATCTAGAGGAAATGTATCCACATCTTCGTGAAGAGAGTGGGGAACTATTTATACAAAACCTCTTTTAGTTCACCCAGGTAGGATTTGAACTCCGAGCCCCCAGTCTCCTGCAAACCAAACTAGATGAGCCTGATTTTTAATCCACTTGCCCACCGATGCATCCATTGTGATACCTATGTGCTACCATATTGTTCGAGGGGTAAAGGTGAAAGTGGTTTAATTAGTTCTTCGTAACATATTTATTTTTATGTTAAAAAGTGCGTAAATATCCTCATTATGTATTAATCACAGCTTGTGAATGTGTGGAATGCCAGGCCTCCACCGTGGTTCGGATCCCACGTTAAGCTGTAGGTCCTCTATTTCATTTCACAATCATCCTACCACTACACATTACTGTAAGTGCCTATAACCCCAAAGGGTAGTAAGACGTGGTGCTAATAATAATAATAATAATAATAGTATCTTAATTAGTAAGATTAATTTGTCGGCCTATGAAGTTATTTTATCATGCAAGAGAACTATCTCATTGCGATAAGTCATACTTATTAAACATTTCGACCCTCTCTCTGCGAATATCAAACGCAAACATTGTAAATAAAAGAAGTACGAAATATCAGAGTTGCGTAACACAGAGGGGTTAAGCTAAGAGGAGTCATGAGTAAGCTTACATATCATATGTGGCGTTAAATAGGGAAAGGGGGGTGGGGGGGTGGGGGGTTGTGGTGGTAGAGGTGTCTAAAAATGTTGAAATAATTCTTTACGTAATTAATGAGTGCCTTCTAAAGACCCACATCATCCATAGGCATACAAAGTATTGTCTAAATAAAGAAATTAGGCTGATTTAGAAAGTTTACCCATTTTATGATATCAGCGCGAGTATAGTGATTTTATTTTGTGGTTTAAATGTTCACCTGAGTAAACCTAACTTTAACTTGACTTAGTGAAGGTTTTATCTTAAAATTGACCAAAGCTTCTACGAGACTCGAAGGTGAACAGAACAAAATAGGACTATTTAAATTAACAATTCTTTTCAGATGACATTTTAATGGAGTATTTGTGTAAATATAAAGATACGACACCCGAACAAGCATTTGCACTCTATTCGATTAATTTGTTGTATTTTTCATCATGTCTTAGCACCCGTTTGTACTATTCGCGTATTTTATTACGCTAACGGGATGACGAAAGAAATATTTGAGTGGGAAAACACTCGCATTTGCGCTGAGGGAGGGTGGGTAACTGATCAGGAGAAAAAAGCACTCCCATTACAACCGACTGGGCTTAGAATCCTGAGCTCCTGTCACAACGACCCAGTCCAAGAACGAGAGTTGTGTATTTGATTCTTCGATCACAGATGGAGCACAGTTTTTGTAATAAAATAAGATAATAAAACTAATAATAATATTACATAGGCTTGTAACCAACCAAATTCATTTGTCGAGGCAGAATTATTGATTCCTTGTTTATCAATAAGTAGACAAACTAATGTTGCTAGTAATATGGTAAGGCTTATACAGCCACAACAAAGCAAACATTTCCAAATGTGGTTTCAGACTTTTATGTATAAATATATTTGTCAATAAGCTTTGAATGAGGGAATTTTCAAGAAAAATCTGATGACTCTCCAGTCTTTTTATAATCCTGTAAAATGTTGATTTACAGCTTACGGAGGATTATAATCATTCCATCAGCGTTTATTTTAATTAGGGAGGGAGATAGAGAGGGGAAATTGGCAATGGCTATCTACCCATACCATTGGCCCCGTGGTATAAAACGTCTGTATCTCAATCTACTGATTTGTGTGTGTCTTAGTTTAGATTCTCTAACGGCTGTTTTAGGGGGGTTGTCCAATTGTGTTTAACAATGCGGATGCAAATTCTCTAAAAACTTCCTCATACCTGTGTCTGAAAGTAAAATGTTATTTTGTTATTTGCTTTAGTGTGATAGTTATAAATAAATATATACAGTTAAAATAATAATTAAAACTATGGCTTCCCTTGGCTTATTTTTTTTTATTAGTGTGTCTGCCATTTTCAATAACTCCTGGTAATATATGTTATATAAAAAACTAAACTAAAATAAAGCGTATTGAATACGCACAGGTTACTGTTATGTTTAAATACATATGTTAAATCATTATAAATTAAACACATCAGTCTTCAATATTAATTATCTTTTTTCTCTACCTACCTATATAATATATAGAAAGAGAGAGAGAGACTCTCAAACTCAGGGATGAGGAAGTTTTTTTAGGGAATTTGCATCCACATTTACGTGTGAAGGAGTCGGGAAAACCACAGTGTTAAACATATTTGGACAACCCCCCCCCCCCNCCCCCCCAAAAGTCATTAGAGATTCTAAAATAAGCCACACACAAATCAGTAGATTGAGATATAGACTTATTATACCACGTGACCAATTATATTATATATATATATATACAGAGAGAGAGAGCTATGAAATGGGTATCACACACACTGGTTTGTATTAAATAAACTGATTGCTTCTGTCGTGTCGCGGTTTTTATAAGGTGTTGATCTCAATATGTCACATAATAAAGGAGGGGAGTAATTGGTGAACGTTTCTATACTTTATGAAACTTTTCGCCTTCATCTCATTCCTTGAGGCTGGAGGGCGGATCTAAGGGAATAAGTCACCGTATATACTTTTAGTACCCCTCACTTTTATGATTCTTGGTAGTCCTATCTCTGTGTGTGTGGCGGGGGCAACTGGAGCCACACGTAGTCACTTCTGTCACCGTACAAGTCTCCGATCGACCGGGCATTATCATTTATCACTTGGTACGATAGCGCGCAGGGTCGAGGTTCGCTCCCACCATCTCCCATTCCCCCATAGATAACGGAGAGTTGGCTTCGTCTTCTTATCCCCCGCCCCGTCTTGGTCCCACGATTACTACCTCTGTGGATTCTGTTTTATGGACCGCACCATACGCCCCGTTGTGCGCTTTTTTAAAAGCCCCTAAACACTGTAACTATATATCTGGGTATTCCCTTCCCCTTGAGAGCAACAGACCAGCCAGGCTCGTGAGTACCGTGTTCAGGCTTGGTTCCTGTGACGTCATACGCGTAGAACCTAGGCATGTATTTGTTATGGTTGCGATAAGTCAGCTCTCGTGGAAGTTGGCTATTTCTTTGTGTTCTTACGCTCCTACGACATTCAGGTCTAACAGACGTTGGATGGTCTTAGAAGGGTGAATTTTCATCAAATTCAGCAATATTCATCAACTTTAATTGGAATGTTGCTTTAAAGGTCTAAAGTATATACTTTTTTGGACAATGGAGTTACATATGTGTTCCCTGTGGTCAGCGAGTCGCCCACATAAGTGTAGCTCTAAGTTTACTTGTATAAGATGATCAGTTGGGAAATGATTCAACCAACAAATATAACATAATATAATAATTTTAATTTAATTTATGCCATTATAATAGAATCTATCGTCAACCAATAGGGGACCTGCAAATATCTAAAAAGATTAAGGTTATATTTTAAGCCGGTAATGACGTATCTGATCAAGGATTACCGGTGAAAGAAAGATGCGTGATGTCTCGTCATCATAAGTTGGCGGTAGTTAATGTTAGTAATGTTCTAATGGACACAAACCTTCTTTAGGTACAGTACATACAGGGGGACACCTACATAGGTACAGTACATACGGGAACACCTACATAGGTACAATACATACGGGAACACCTACATAGGTACAGTACATACGGGAACACCTACATAGGTACAGTACATACGGGAACACCTATATAGCTACAGTACATACTGGAACACCTATATAGCTACAGTACATACTGGAACACCTAAGTAAGTACAGTACATACAGGGACACCTACATAGGTACAGTACATACAGGGACACCTACATAGGTACAGTACATACAGGAACACCTATATAAGTACAGTACATACAGGAACACCTATATAAGTACAGTACATACAGGAACACCTACATAGGTACAGTACATACAGGAACACCTACATAGGAACAGTACATACAGGGACACCTACATAGGTACAGTACATACAGGGACACCTACATAGGTACAGTACATACAGGAACACCTATATAAGTATAGTACATACAGGAACACCTATATAAGTACAGTACATACAGGAACACCTACATAAGTACAGTACATACAGGAACACCTACATAGGTACAGTACATACAGGAACACCTACATAGGAACAGTACATACAGGGACACCTACATAGGTACAGTTTTAGCAATACATTTCACCACCTTTTGAGGTTATACGTATATATAATCATTTGTCTAATGTGAGGTCACCTGGCGGTCTAGGGGTAAGGTGTCAGACTTCTATGCTGGCGGCCGAGGTTCAATCCTCGGTCCCGGCAAAGATTTATCTGATTACCAAACCCTTCCTTCACCTCTGACAAGACATCTTGTGAATGTGAGGAATGCCAGGCCTCCACCGTGGTTCGGATTCCACGTTAAACTGTAGGTCCTTCATTTCATCTCACAATCACCCTACCATTACACATTAGCGTAAGTGCGTATAACCCGAACGAGTAATAAGACGCGGTGATAATAATAATAATAATAATAATGTCTAATGTGTCAGGGATAAAAAAAAGGTTGAATTTAGAGTATGTATACTCGCAATCGCGTGGAGGAAGAGTGGAAAACCAAAGAGGAAACACCATTCTCTGAGTACACTTGATCGGGATTGTAACACCGATCTCTCCTTCATCGAAAGTACAGTCTGTTGCGAGATTGATGCCTTAGACCAGGAACTGCTGATCGTGGGTATTTTCGGTAGCTCACGTGAGAATTTATTTTGGTGTAGCAGTAATTTGAATAACAAGATCGAAGCCGTTTCTCCGTACCACCTTCATCTGTGATTCATTATTTTGGAACTATTCAGGTAAAAGGAAAGGCGTTTGGGGGGAGACCAATACTGAACTACGATCATAGTTGAACACATTGATGGCTGCATTCAAATGGGAATGACAAACTACTCAACGAATATTTGAAAAAAAAAAGTGCCAAAGAAAGTGATTGTCATTTGCTCAGTCCAAGTTAAAAAAATATATATCTGACCATGATTTTGTTCTAGAAATTAATAGATTTATATTTTATAGGTTTTAAAAGAAGTTATTATTATAATTATTATTATTATCACCGCATCGTACTACCCGTTCGGGTTATACGCACTTACTTTAATGTGTAATGGTAGGATGATTGTGAGATGAAATGGAGGACCTACAGTTTAACGTGGAATCCGAACCACGGTGGAGGCCTGGCATTCCCCACATTCACAAGATGTCTTTTCAGAGGTGAAGGAAGGGTTTGGTTATCAGATAAAATTTGTGCCGGGACTGAGGATTGAACCCCGGCCGGCGGCACAGAAGTCTGACACCTTACCCCTAGACTGCCAGGTCACCCTAAGAGAAGTTAATTTTGATATATTATATATACAGTGGATTCCTGTTAGTTATGAAACAGTGGGAATAGATCACTTTGGCCCAATTAAGCGACTCTCCCAATTAAGTAGAATTTTAGGCATTGAGCGGGAAAACACATTTTAACAGAGCAAAAAAAATAATCTAAAAATAAAATAATGGGGCATTTACAAAAAGTACATTGTATTTAATTTATATTGGTACAAACATTTATTTAAAAATAACTAAAGCAAACAAACATATAGGTCTAATATACTTACAGTATGTAAAACGAAAATACAGTCATAATAATGAGCGTTTGAAGCAAAAGCTACACATTAACAAGGCTTCTTGCTTTGAAACAAATGATCGAGCTTCCCTTGACGTGTTTTCTTTATATCATGGTTAGTCATTCGATTAGGTATATCATCGTCATCCTTTTCTTAATCTGGCAATGAGAGTGTTTTGGTCGAAATTTGTTAGTTAATCATTTCCTTATGATCGTAATTTTCCTCTTGGGTTTGAATTTGATCGTCAATCCGATCACCACGATATTGAACAAACGCCACACAACCACTCTATACCACGATTTCACAATAACTGACTTGGCTGCTGCCACATTGGGTCAGTTTCATGGTCAGACTTAGCACGCCCCAATGGCGGCGTTATACTAAATACAAGATAACACCTACCTGTACTCGAATGGAATGGTCAGTTTTGCATGTGAAGCTGGCCCATTTCATTCTGATTTAGGTAGTTTGTCTTGTATTTAGTATAGTAGGCGTTTGAAGCATACCAGGCCTAACTATGAAACTGTCCCTGTTTCGAGCGTGTGTACCATCTACACACAGTTTTATTTTTTAATCTTGTTTATCACTGCATCTTAATACCTGCTCAAGCTATTATACGCATAGTTTGTTGTTCAATCACAACTTTTACTGGCCCAATCAAGCAGAAAGTTGGCCCAAATAAGCGGAAAAAATTAAGGTTAAATACTTGTTTTGTTTCTGTTGTCCAAATTTGGTTCCGAATCAACGGATGTCCCGACTAGCATTACTCCAATTTTCTGGGATCCACTGTATTACAATTATGGACCCACTTCACTCCTACCCCCGTTTGTACATCAGGCCTGATGCCAATATCTCTGTACAGGTACAATGAGAGGCAATGCGTGATTCAGTAATTATTTAATATGGGTAGCTCGTAAAATAATTTTACATTTTTAAAGTGATTCCCACCGGCAATTAATTGGGCGACCACTGCCGAAGCTGTTTGGGGGCCGTCATTAATTACCTGAAACATTTTAAAATTTTATTTGACTCCCCCTTACCCCCACAAAAGGGATCCTAAAATTGTTCCCCGACTCCTATCGACCTCTCTAACATACGTAATTCTTTTTACGGTTTGGTAAGCTAGATTATTTTAATCCTTTAGTTATTTTTTAAACATAAGAATTGTTAATAAACCGAGCGACATGAAGTTTAAGATTACTTTAATTGGAGTTAGTAAATGAAATATAAGTAGAATTTTATAATTAATATAATTTTTCCTTACCTTTTTTTTCTTTTTAGATTTTGCCTCATCATAAACATTGATAAAAAACCTTACGTAGGGTGTATTCTGATCCCTCCCATTTCTAATAATAAAACGTAAGAAAATACCAAATAGAATACAAAAATACCTTAGGTAATTCAAGGAATGTTGAGCTACCAGGTTCTTACTGGCCCCAGGTATACTATATCACGAACACTTGAACTCGGGATGAAAGGTACTTCTCAAACCACGTGTCAAACTAGATAGAATGTAAGGAATACTTGGACCTTCCCTTTAGGACAACACATTAACTTTCGAACACAAAATTTAGGTTCTTAAAAATATTTTCTCATTATGAAGATTTGACGCTGAACCCTAAACACGTACAGTACGTAATTTATGTATCAAGTGGGGTAAAAATCAATCTCTCGTCATTCTTTGAGGTATTTCTCTTTGGAACTTTGACTGAGACGCAGTTATGTAATCTTTATAATTACAAGCCTGTTTTAGGGTTAAAAAATATAGCTCAAGAGTACCTATAAAATAATAACTGATACCCCACGTTTCTAGTGAGGAATAAATAGTTTGTTTTAACAAAGCTGACTGCTTTAAAATATTTCGTTCTCATTCTTTTTAAATAATAAATATACATTTTAAATCTATTTTAAATGTTATTTTTGTTATGTTTGTTTTCATGGGAGGGTATCATTTCATACAAAAATTAGATAGAAACATTTCGATATTAAAACTTAAATTTTAATTCATTATTTGTATTTAGATAACTTTATTTCGAAAATTTAAGATGCAATTTCCATTCAAGATCACGCCATAAAACTTCTACAACTCAAATGATGATGCTGAATTGGCGTGTATGATTCAAACTTAATTTAACAGCCCAGAGAGCGTCCCATTCACGACCCCAGGCGGGAATTGAAGAGGAACCCATGGACTCTTGAACACGTTTTATAACCTTTTCTACATGCATCTGAGGCTATTAAAATTGATGGGGCGTTTTAGAAACCCTTTTTAAACGTTTAAATGGTTTTTGCCCTTACAGATAAACTTGTTTTATGGACAAATTAAATGTTACTACCTTATAAGGTCCTGCTTTGCGAAATTGCGTGATCTTCCGAAGGATATCACAAGCGGGGTTATGGAAAAATGAACGGGTCTTAGATTTGTAGAAGTTTATTTCAGATAGTATCATTTTAATAGTAAGAACCTAGTCTGACAGCTAGAAGAGCTGCTAGAATTAGTTTTAAATACTCAGTATTCAGCTGCCACTTTTGATATTTAATATTAATAACTATAACATGTGTGTATTATGTGTTCCTTTTAGGTTTTTAATATATGATCTACAACTTCTTACCTTACTTAGTCTAGTCAAGATTGATCCAAGAAGACATTAATATACAGGGTGTATACAACTTCTCGCAGTTAGTCTTAAGATCGAAATTACTTGCAGTAAAAAAGAATAATATATAGAACAACGAACTTCATCATAAACACCATAAATGGGGCTGATAATAAAATACTATTGAGGCCAGTCAAGGTTATTAAAGACACCACAATAGCATTGAAAATATATTAATTCGCTTTTAACAATAAAATGCTGTATATGTTTATAGTGGGAATTAAAAATGGCTGCCATGCATTTCGAGACAGAGGCAGTGCGTTACACTATGCTATAATTTACACGCCAAAACATGCTGGCTGTACAAGCAGCGTATCATTTCTCTACGAGATCATAAATATCCATGTGGGGATCTGCGTACGTTCACATGTGCTTATAGGTGTTCCTCTGTTGTAAAAATGAAAACAATACACATCTTACCTCTGCATTTTATGACTTATAATATCTTGCCTGGAAAAATTGGTGTGTATCTTTATCCCAGTTGATGGGTCTAACTATGTAAAAAAACTCATCAGTTGTCATCCAATATACTCTGTTTGACTTTTTTACTTTCTCGCTATCTTACAGGTAGAGAAAGTATTGAGATCGTCAAAAAATTCGAGCTTGAGATTTTGATCAGCTTTGACGTTTCAGGACCCCCCGAATCCGAAAAAGTGTTGTTTTTTTCATTTCCGTCTGTCTGTCTACCTCGGAGTAGAGCCTAAACTATTTTGCTATTGGGGATGAAACTTGGTATCTAGGGTTTTCATAGGCTTGCCCGAGGGATTTTTGGAATTGTATATCTACCCCTAAAATTAAGGGTAGTTTACTAGAGGGTGAAAAAGAGAAAAAATATCTTTTTCCAAAATCGGCTTTAAGGATTTTGATTAAATTTCATTTTTAAACATCACTCAATATTAAAAATAAAATGGATACTCTCAAATCTCGGAAAAATGACTTTAAGGGTTCCTGTCTGATGCGTAAATTCTCTTTTTTTTATCATATCTGCGAAACTAGGCCTATATGAGATATGGAATTACTTAACATTGAAAATATGTATGTCTATTTATAATACAAATATTTTATCTGAAACCTATTTTTATATAAGCAATAATTTTGAAACTAAACACAAATCTATATATTTTAGAACTTTTCGAACGCGATAAAGTATTGCGACTGTCAAAAACATTTAACCCGAGAGGTTGATGGATGTAGATGATTCATGACCCCCTAGCCCTAAAAAGTGTTTTTGCAATGACGCATGTCTGTGTCTGTTAATTCCTAAAATTAAGATTAGTTTAATAAATGGCGAAAAGAGAAAAACATGATTTTCTCAAAATCGGCTCTAATGATTTTGATTAAAATACGTATCTAGGCGTTGATTAAGATTATAAACAAAATGGCTATTTTAATTCTACTATGAAAATGACTTCTAGGGTACTTTACAAAGTGGGTATATCCTTATCTCCCCAACTATTTGTGATACTATATAACTTATCGTAAATTGTAGTAATATTAAAAATAAAACACTTTTATTCGAATTATATATTTTTAAAACTAATAGTTTCGGAGATATTGTCAAATATATTAATACAATTTTGTGTGCTTTAGTTGAACAGACACACTATTTAGTTTTTACGCAATAATTCTCTAAATAAATTTCTCTAGATAAATTTAATGTGAGGAATGCCAGGCCTCCACTGTGGTTCGGATTCCACGTTAAACTGTAGGTCCTCCATTTCATCTCACAATCACCCTACCATTACACATTAGCATAAGTGCATACAACCCGAACGGGTAGTAAGACGCGGTGCTAATAATAATAATAACTAGATTTAGTAAGTCTCTCAAAAAGTTATTATTCTTTAAACTCTTAGGGGAAATATCTGAACAGCAATGATCTATTTCTATCATTTTAGACTCAATATTCAACATTTACCTTTTTTATTGGTCTAAATTTATAAATGAGGAATTAATTAAAAAGGCGAAAACCATAAAATGTGTCAACCCTAACAAATGTTGAAAGTTTTAACTGGAAGTCGAGATTTTAATACAAAAGTATTGAACTTTGTGAACCAAATTAATTTTTTTTTTGTCCAAATATATTAATTAGAACTGTAATTCCTTAAAAAGAAAATCATAAAATTTAAGTCCGGGTGTCAAAAATGTTTAACTAAAGTATAACGCAATTTTTGCTCTGGTTTTCTAATGTATATTATCTCTGAATTAAATAGCCAAAGCTATTATATTTGTTTTAGTGACGATTTATTCGCATCTAGATAACCTTCTGAAAATTAAAAAATGACACCTGGACATGGGAATCGAACCAGGGACCTTTGGCTTTGTACGCCAATGCTCTCACCAATTTTTATTAAAATCACGGGCTATCAGATAACTCAGCCAACTTCGACTCGGTAGGTAAGCCAAAGGTCCCGGGTTCGATTCCCATTTCCAGGTGTCATTTTTAATTTTCAGGATATGATATCTAGATAGAGAAATCCTCACTAAAACACATACAATAGCTTTGGCTATTTGATTTTTAAATATACGATCCCTTACAATTGTAATAATTGTACAAGTGGCAGCAATGATCCAACTACCGAGTCGAAGGTGGCTGCGTTATGTGATAGCTCGTGATCTTAATAAATGAAATCACACATTAGTAGCCGATGATTTCCGCACATCCATCATAGACTCTGCCTTAGAATATGAGTTAATAATGACCCTGGGCATGGGACGATTCCTGGATAGCTCAGTGGTTAGAACAATGACGTTCTAATCCAAAGGTACCGGGTTCTATTCCCGTGTCCAGGTGTCACTTTTCAATTTTCAGAATAGTGTATTATTTCATTTCACATATACATTAGGTAATAAGAGTTTTGGGTAAATATATCAATTTTTAAACACTGGAGGGAGAAAGTCCTTGGGAGTTCCGTACTATTTATTTTTTATGAGGATGGGTGTTATAAAGAAATCTATAAACTTATACTAGTTTTATGTCTTAAAAATAAAGAAAGACTATGAATATTTCTGAAATTAATCTTTTCACATCAATTTCCACGTTACATTAATTTCTTATTGCTAATGACATGACTTTATATGCATATAGTTTAAACGTACTTTTTTTTTGCACGTGTCAAACATATGTATCTTTCCATTACAGAATTTTCATAGGAATTTAATAACCAATAAACTACGAGAAAAAGAAGACTTTTGTATAAAATAAAATCAGACTATAGGGTGTACATGGACAAATGATACAATGCTTTCGCGGATATGGGACGGAAATGTTCAAGCGCAGGTAAGCAACTGCATCAAAGAGGCGACACACATTAATATAGTTACATGGGCCTTTATCGCTTAGTGTTACACACGTGGTCATAAAATTGTAAGTTCACAGTAACGGTTAAAACTGTCACCTACCATTGGACATCATGCTGTGCAGCGTGTTGTGACGAACACCTTCAAAGCTGGCTGTTGTGACAGTGATTTCGTCCTCTGCGCACCATATCCTAATGGTAAGATCCTCCCTGGTATCGACAGACAGAATATTGGGTAAATATGATCATATATTAACAAATTCATTTATATATTTAAAGTTGTCAATTTTTACAATTTTGGGCTTGGTCAGAGGTTTCCGGGCGCGGTGTCAAAAGCGTCAGTTTCATTGTGTCTGGTTTGCCAGAGGATGGGCGATTGGAGTTTTAATCCTGAGTGGCTGTACTAATGTCGTTTTCCTAAAAAAGATTCCCCCCTCCCTTTCTCATCGCAAATGTGGATACGTTTACTCTCATTTCTACTATACTCATACATACCCCAATGGTGTAAATGTGCAAATAAACCAAATGGGTAGATGCTGTGAGAAAAACGAATTAAAATATTCTTGGCAATATAGTTACAATTTATAAATATTGACACAATATGTTAATGTTGTCTAACCTATAACGTATAATTTACTCATTTGTTATGGTTCTCTTATTTTTATGCTCTAAATCTTCACAAGAAAGTATAAAGTCTCTATGGTGTTTGAAAAGCTAGCACTTTGTCTTGCTCTTTATAAACAAAGTAACAGTATCTGGTGTTTTAACCTTCAACTTTTCCTCCACAAGTTGATAGAATAGAAATATTTCACCCAGTGGTTTTTATTGAAATAACAATTTTTCGCCCATACGCAGTAATTTGATCAATTTAATAGTTTCACCAACGTAACAAGTTATTTATCCTCTTTATTGCTATAATAAATTCACTTAATAATACCTTTAAGAAATGATAGAGTTAAATAATATATATTTTATTAAAGAATCACATCTTCCTACCCTTCGTGCTAGTCGCTTAGATGATATTTACCACGCTTTGTTTAAATTCTAAGACCTTATTGAATCAAGTAACCAGCTTGTTAGTAATTTTAGTATTCATTCCGGACTATATATATCTATGTTTCATACAAAATAAAGGATAATACTATTTATTGGACAACTGTGGACAAATATATATTTAAATTTGGCTAAATAATATAATTGAAAACCTGATATCTAATTCATCATTTATAACTTACGCGTGCTCTGCACGTAATCTACCTATCCAGGTTATTCGTATATATATATATATATATANATATATATATATCATTAGGGTAATAAAGAAAAATTCATAGGAAATATACCCGCACTTTGATATGGTGAGACTAGGATACACTCTTAGGAATAATCTAGATTCAAATAAACCAGAAAAGATTAAATTTACACCTTTACCCACTTGCCCATTAGTGCGGGTATCATGTAAATTAATTACCGAGACACAGTGGACGTTTCCCCAGCATCATTTAATACAATTTTAGTTATTTTTACGTTTTTAAATAGTATTTATTTAGTTTGTGCATCTTATGTTTAATTCAAGCAAGCCATCTAAACTTTCTACTAACTACCAGAACATATAAATACACAATATAATTTATCCTAACAATTTCCTCTAGACTCGTTTCAATGTCCACTTGCGCTACTCTTGCAGTGAACTAGACTGCCAATGACAGGAGAAATCGAGGTTCGAATCTTGGTCGAGTGTACGGAGGGTGATTTTCCCCAAAATTGTTTTCCACTCTCCTTCTACTGAAATACGGGTACACTTTCTCTAAATATAGCCTTACTCGTCCCTAAAAAACTATTAACGTAATTAGTACATAAGTATAACCTGAGCGGGCAGTAAGACGCGGTGTTAATTTTTTTTTAAATCCACGAGATCTCTGCATTGTTATTAAATCTTGTTGGCGTGTGAAATCTGTGCTTCATTTGTTCCAAAGCCAGCGCTACTGATGGAACATCTGCGTTCATTTTGGAGAACTAAAATAAAGTAAAAGCGATTATCGAGAGTGGATAGCAGACTCCGAAGGGAGAGAGGAAGTTAGACAAGGACGGAAGTTTGTTTTGATCTCATATCAGCGCGAGGTTCGAATATTGACATCTGTCACAGAATAATATTTCATATTTATTCCTGCTTTTAGTTTTTTTTTCAGTCTATTATTTTTTTACTTTCTCGCTATCTTACAAGTATAGAAAGTATTGTGATCATAAAAAAAAAATCTAACTCGAGATTTTGATGAATCTCAACGTTTCATGATCCCCCCGAATCCGAAAAAGTGGTTTTTGAATTCCCTTCTGTCTGTCTTTACCTCCAAATAGAGCCTAAACTATTT
Source organism: Timema douglasi (assembly GCA_901482245.1). Taxonomy (NCBI): domain Eukaryota; kingdom Metazoa; phylum Arthropoda; class Insecta; order Phasmatodea; family Timematidae; genus Timema; species Timema douglasi. The sequence continues at coordinate 222,296 of CABEEJ010000599.1, forward strand.
TACCGATCGGGCTAAAACTTGATATCTAGGGTTTTCATAGGGTTGCCCCGAGGGGTTTTTGGAATTGGAAATTAAGGGTAGTTTACTGAAGGGCAAAAAGAGAAAAAGTCAATTTTCTCAAAATTGGCTCAAATGATTTTGATTAAATTTCATTTCAAAACACTTATAAATATTTAAACAAAATGGATACCCTCAATATTTCGGCAAAATGGCTTTAAGTGCTCTGGTCTGGTGCGTAAATTCTCATTTTTTTAAAATCGTATCTCCTAAACTATTTGAGATATTAAATTACTTATTTTTGCAAATTTGTAGGTCTGTTTATAATATAGATTTTTTATTTGAAACATAATTTTATAAAATCAAAAACTTTCAAGCTATACACAATTATATATATATAAAGTATTGCTGCTGTAAAAAAAATCTAACTTGAAATGTTGATGGATGTTGACGTCTCATCACCCCCCCGAACCCTAAAAAGTGTTTTTTGCAATGCCATCTGTGTGTCTGTTTAACCCTAAAATTAAGAGTAGATTAATAAAAAGCGAAAAGGGAAAAAATAGATTTTCTCAAAATCGGCTCTATCTATTTTGATTAGGAATCGTATCTAGACGTTGATTAAGATTATAAATTAAATTGACACTTCCATTTTCCTATGAAAATGAATTTTAGGGTACTTTATAAAAGCAGAAATTTCCGTATCTCCGCAACTATTTGAGATACTAAATAACTTATCATTGCAAAATTGTAGTACTATTAAAAATAAAAAACCTTTATAGAAATATATATTTTTATAAAACCAACATTTTCTGAGATATTGGCAAATATATTAATACAATTTTGTGAGCTTTAGTTGTAAAGAGATACTACTTAAGTTTTAACGCAATAATTATCTAATGCCATAGAGTAAATAAGTAGATCTATGAAAATGTTTGCTATTTTTCTTTTTATCTCTTAGGAGAGATGTTTGTAGAACATTGATCTATCTCCTTAATTTTAGACTCAATAGTCAATACTTATATTTTTTATTGGTCTAAATTTATAAACGAGGAATTGAATAGCAATGCGATGACCTGAAGATGTGAATCACCAATAAAATGTTAACATTTTAACCGTAGGTCTAAATTTTAATACGTAGTGTTGACCCTTATGAACCCAAACTCGACCATTTTTATTGGTCCACACATACAAATGAGGACATTACTTAGAAATAAAACTATAAGATTTAAAACCGGGATTAAAAAAATGTTTAGCTTAAATATAATGGAATTGTTCTTGGGTTTGCTAGTATATATTATTTCGTTTAACATATATTACGAGTATTGCGTAAATATATCCATTTTTAAACAACAGAGTGAGAAAGTCCGTTTGGAGTTCCATACCATTTATTTAATTATTTCATATCTTTCCTATGTCATTTAATCAGTTTAAATTTAAACTTTAGGAAGTTTAATTTTACTTGAAAGCCCACTTTCTCTTGGCGATTTGGAACGTTTTAAAAATTTTTCCATAAGGAAGTGAGCTGGAACAATTTCAAACTTTTATCGAGGCTGCTGCTAGTTTTGGCGTCTTTCAGACCCAGACCGACTTAAATCAACGTTTCAAATTTTTCAACCTCAAGCTTAATACTTATAAATGTGGACTGGAGGACATTATCCAGTATTAAGAAGCAGCCCAGAGGCTGGAGAGTCACTGGATTGTGCGTGTGGGGAAGTACGACACGAGTTTTAATTATATAGAGGTTTACATTTTCTCCAAATAATTTTCACTATTTTACAAAAGCTTCTCCAATTTCAACCTTCAGTAAGTATAAAATATTTAAATTTTCTCTACAATAGCTAAGCTACAACAATCGAATTTATTTTTCATAATATTATACTACTATTCAAGATAATTTTTTTAATATAAAATATTTTTCTAAACTATTGTTACCACTGTTATCCATTTTGGAAGTTATAACATGTTCTTATATTACGTCTCGATACTCGAACTTTCAAAAATAGGCATTTGTTTGGTTAAATTTAAACTAAAATAAATCGTATTTGCTTGTAACCGTTTTGTTGTTGTTTATATTTAATCAAATTCTTAATACTAAACTCTGTATATTGTTTCCTAATCTAAAATTGTTATAAAATAACAATTTATCTTTATTCTTAGATAATTATATTCGTACCCTAGATATGTCATTTAAAGTAGCTCCTCAAGTATGCTAATTTCTTAAATCTAAGAACAAATTAATAATTTTAAACCAGTTGCTTAAAATATTTAGTAAATTTATTTCATGTTTACTCCTAAACAATGTTCCTTGTAATCTAATAATTGATATGTTGTGTGAGTGCATTTATTATGTGTTTCCCTTGTGTATTGTTGACGTCCAGTAACCAGGTGAGAGCCATTGTTGTCAAGTGTCAAAGATAATATTAAGAGAAGTTGTTCCTATCATATGTATACCCAGTAGTCCCAACATTATAAGAGCTTTCATACAATGAACAGTTGAAAGCTTTCACTAAATGTATAAATATGATTATATTCATTTCTTACATTACTAAGAAATAATATATCAGTTGAAATGTAAGTGATCATTAAATTTAAACTTAATTTTATTAACCTGCTTCGGTGGCCGCATGGCTTAAGTCGTCACCCTCCTGTTGGACTAGAACGCTGATGACAGGTTTATGAGGTTTGAATCACGTTTGGGTGTACTAAGGGTGGCTTTTCCAAAATTGTTTTCCAAAATTGTTTTCCACTCTCCATCCACGCAAAAGTGGATAGACTTCCTCTAAGAATCTCAGCAGTAAAACGCAGTCCTTAAATAACATTTATTGATTAACTACGCTTTAAGCCAGTGAAATAATTCATTTGATAATAATAAACTGGTCAAATTTAAAAGGGAGGTTTTGAATTGAGACTTTTTTTGCTAATTAATTGTTAAGCTAATTTTGTGTTGCTTTGTGAAATCACTGTAGAATATTAATTTTGAGTTTGAAACCGTCTCACGTTGCTTCTCTTAACCCCTAGAACTTATCAAATGTAATTTATCATGCTATCCTGTGTACTAACACATGTATTTCTTAAGCGGTTTGTACGTTAAGGTATTTTCTTGAAGGAAGTAAGTTTAACGACTGGATTCTGCAGTCATAATTTATGTCCGGATTATATCAATAATAATTATTAAAGAAATTACCGGATAATACATATATATGCTAATTAGAGACGTTTAAGATTCGCCTTTACCGATAACACTGCATAAAATGTGCGTTATAATGATTGCAGTTTGATTTAGTACACACCGGGCAACGTGTAATATTATTTGGTAATGGGTATATGTATCGAGAGTAGTACATACATGATAGTATTGGAAATGCTAGAAGACGACTATCCTTCCTATTGGGGTACAACACCCATTACTTATAAAAACAACATTATCACTCTTTATTACCACACTAGAACCAGCCTTAACAGACACATATTATGAATATGATAGAAAGGATTGTTTAAATATCAAATACAAATATATTCTCTTGTAAAAATTCATAATATCTTTCTTTATTATCCGTATAATTTCATATGTATTAGTATTATTTATGGAAAGTGATAGTTTCAGATCACATGGCTTGTAATATGAATATAAGAAAATAGTTATAGTGACATTATATCTACCACAAACGTATCTTTTTATATAAATTGGACTGCAATTTTTTCGATGTTGGAAATGTCTGTTCTCTATTTTATACTACAATTTATTAATTTGTACCGCATACTATTTTCATAAGGTCAGATACACAGTGAATTTCGCCCTAAAAGTGAACAGATTTAAAGACTTCAACTAATAGTTATTCAGTCTAGAATATCTAACACTTAGTTAATTACCAGTTCGGTGGTTGCATGTTATAAGGCGTCAATCATACAATATACTAGATGGTGGTGAGATCGAGGTTAGAATCCTGGTTGGGTATAATAAGGGTGTTTTTTCATTCATGATGCCCCCATATTCTACCACGCAAACACAAGTACACTTCCTCTAGATTCAACCTCACTCATTCCTAGCTCATTATTATGGATATGCGTACATACCTGAGATGCGGCTAACTCCCCTCCCCCCAAGCTGCACATCTGCTACAAAGTGAGATTGTTGCCATTAATTGTTTTGAAAACTTTTTAATTTAATCAATATGTCAACATATAAGATGTCCTACTAGAGACCATTCGCCATAGGAGTGGTGGTAATTGACGGCTAACAGAATATATAAATACGGTTAAAAGAAAAACATAATTACAAACAAATTAGTTTTGAATGACAAAAGTGACATATGGTCTTGAAGGTCATATGGTTTGGTGACTGGATACATGAGAGTATATTTGGTAACTTTTATTAGCGGTAACTTACCTACACTCCTACCGTAGAGGGGGTGTACATTATTTTTGTATGGACCTGGATTATGTTCGATTGTTTCGTCATCAATGTTATAGAACGTTTTATATAATCTGTCATTATCTTTATTTATTTTTATGTAATATTAATTCCATCCCTTATTAATTATTTATCTAATGTACGTAGATTACAGTGTTAATTGGTCCAAATATTTTATACGTGTACAGTACTGGTATAAATTGGGCTTTCAGTAGTATTTATTATAATAAATATAATACAATCATTTAAAAACTTTAAACTTATCGACATATAACGTATGCTCTTTGTGTAGCAGCCAACACATTACACATGCCATCGTATTTGACAAGCTTCAAGTGTGAAAATAGAGCCGACTTGATAAGATCTGGCAACTGCGTGCCCTGTAAGACTCGCACTAATATTCAAGAATGGAACTTTATATATCGTTACTATCGGATAACAAAAAGAGTACTTACTACTTTTATTCACCAGGAATCCAATCCATTGGCTTATGATATATTTATAGAGGTATACCAAACATTAAAAAAACTGACATGTATCTAAATTTGAGATATTAATTAAAATTTCAAAGATTTCATTGAGGTAATTTGGATCACACATTGGGGTCTAGTTAAATAACATTGTAGGTGTTTTAATCCAAACATAGAGCCTAATCAATTTATTTAATTGGTGTGAAACTAAAGTCTTCCGTTTTTGTTGTTTATGAGGGGAGGATATTATAAGTTTAACATCTATTTAATAAATACGAAGTTAACTTATCCATATATAACGTGAGATCCATACCATCTTTTTTCTCAAAGATGTTTCTTGAATTCAATACGCTGAGGAAGTAGATCGCTACATAAAGCTGGAGTGCGAATGTTCACTCCTTACACCCCGAGGAAATCTGGTCAAGTCAATCAGGAAACTACAACGTATGCATCCTTGGTATATTCGACCTCTTTTCCCGAGTGCTGACTTTGGGAGCTCTCGTTTCAAGTTCAAAGGAACGGAGGGAAGGACGTAATCCAGGATAGAAACATTTTTCTTTTTTACTCTACCGAAGAATAAAAAAGAAGATAGTATGAGGAAGAGGAAACCCCTAAAGAAGGTGAATGCGGAGAGTGCGGTTACAAAATGGAAGAGTCGGAAACATGTTTAAAGGGACGTAATGGGGGGGAGGGGGGGAAGGTAGAATAGAAATGGAGAGGACGGCCATGGTTCTAGATTTTACTCCTTAACCCTTTTCTTTTTCTCGGTGCCTTGTAGACATTGAGGGCACGCACTGGGCCTCTCCAACCCCCTCCCCCACTTTTGCCCGCACACACATAAACACACACCGCGGCGAATCGGATCGTTCAATTATTTAAACCTTGTATCTTGGTCTGGCTTGGCTTCTTGGAGATTCTCTAAACTTGAAAAGTGGCTCTCCCCCGGTAAAGTGTCCTACTTACTTCCCTTTGGTTTATCTTGCTGCCGGCCAGGGTGTGTTCTGTCTTACACTCTCTCGCAATGTTACACGTCCTCTCTCCAACCTTTCATATCACCCTTCCTTTTCCTACCACACTTTTATTTCACTTTTACTTTTTTTTATCTTTAAAAGTTCTTTTCCATAAAGGTCTACTTTTCATCTTTTCCTTACTTTTATTTTCTCTTCCGGCTTTTTTTTAATTCCTTGAAGTTTTCTCTTCGTATTATAGGATATTTTTCACATGTGTTTATCCTTTTATGTAATGGTATATAGTGGCCTCTTTTTATATTTGTGTTTATTTCTTTTAATACTATAGCTTTCATCTCTTCTCTACACTTTCTTATTTTTCATAAAAACGCTTTAATGTTCTTTCTTGAAGTTACATAATCTTTTCTTTTGTAATATTAAGTTTCTTCCTTCTCGGATTATTAGGGTCTACACCTTTATTGAAACTTAAATTCACATGTGTTTTAAAAATCCTGAAACAATGAAAATACAACTATGTTAAATGCCATGCAACTATATCTAAAAAGGGGGGTCAAATATAGTTACCTAAATTTCCGGTTTGTGGGTTGGTTCTTTATCTCCTGTTAACTGTTTATTAAGAAAAGCTGGTACATGAATCCAAATAAACTGCTTTATTTAAAAGATTACAAATTTATAAATACATTATGAATATACTTAAGCTTAAACATGGATATTGAAAATGGATATCAAACTAATGTTGAACAAATATACCTGTGATTATTATAATGAGTATAATGTGGAGAACTCAGGTGCTTGCAATTTTCTCATAGGCCGCGTGATTTCCTTGATAACTCGGAAAATTTGCATTAGTAAATTGGCAAACACGAATGACTATGCGTTTTATTGATTATGTCAATATATAGATATATTATGTTAATATATATTATATATTTAGACCCATAGCTGATTAACTTGCATATACAGCTTATACATATAAAGTCACTTTCTGGTTTAATGACATGCATTACGCTAGCTTCTTACAAATGCGTTTAGCACCAGGACTGATAACAAATTATATAATTTAAGAGATTGGTAAGAGATCTATTCAGTATTCGCCTTAAAGTGCAAGTAATAACACAATATGAAAGACAGATGCTGTTTAATTCACAAGCACATTCACAAATGTAAAATTATAGTTATAATTATCTAAGCCACATCTGTGGGCAGTGGAATAAACTAGTTTGCGCTGGTTTGACCGTAAGCGGGAGGTTGGGGTTTTAATCTTGGCTGGGTGTACTGAGTTTTATTATCTACATTGTTTTCCACTCTCACTTTACGCGAATGTGGGTAAGTTTCCTATAAATTATACCTTCATAGCTCCTAGCTCATCAGTATAATTGACTCAAGATATTCCATATGGGTGATAATACAAAATTAGAACAGTTCTTTTCATTTCAAAGGCTATCTCGGTTTTTTGGATAATGAATGGCCTACACAGTAACTTTTGTCTAGTGAGAAGTTATCTCCGGTTTCACGAATACCTGACACTTAAAATCTACCACGCATAATTAAAAACATTAAACTATTATTTTTAGTAGAGATACTTAATATTACTTTCTCAACCAACTTATCATATCAGCATTTGACTTCAAACAAACACAACATCCAGTTCTCCTACCACCATTTCAATACTGTGGAAGGCGAAGCGCCAGTTTCACTAACTATAACCTTTTCGGCAAACCAGAAATTAAGTCCTGGACCTTTATTTCAGTAAGTAGACGCGCTTTTGAGTGAGACAAAGTGTAGAGCTCTCCCTTCGCATGGATGTATATACTCTGTTTGGTTCTTGTTTTGGTCGTATATAATTTTATTAGAGAGAAGAAAGTGTTATCATTTTAAATCATTTTAAAATATGACAACAAAATGAGCTTGATACTTAATAAAACATATTTCCGTCAAATTAAAGTATATATACCTAATCATTCAAATTGTTTGGTTCTATATATTTCATAATTTGATAAACTTAATATTTCTTTCAAATATATATATATGTATATATAAATAATTCTAATCTCTTTCCTTAATAAACTTTGACTTTTAGGGCATAAATAGCTATAGCAGTGTAGCCTCACAACTAAGTTAAACCCAACTTTGGAATTTAATGTGCTTGATGAAACATGTCTTTTAAATACCTACTTCTGTTTATAAGTGTTTTATATATTTCCATGATGACTTCATACATACATGAGATATCATTTTTAATATTTTAAATATCCCCCCAAAAAATGAGTACAATCACTCCATTATGTTTAAAAAAAATATAGGGAGTTTGGGATTTTAAAATGTAGAACTCTTTATCTTGATGTATATAGTATTAATTAGACATGCGATAAATATTTAAATTCACATTGATATAATTATAAAAACATTTTATTGGACATTAGTATTTATTACAATAGAGCCCTACTATTCGTTTGGTGAGATTGGGTTTTACATTTACTCATTACAAGACACAGGAAAGGAAATTAACAACTTTTATATGGGCTAGTTGCTTGAGTTAGAATATACAACTTTGCTTACAGTAAATTAAATTATTATTATTATTATTATTAGTCAAAATTAACACAACTTCAAATATTTAACATTCGAGACATATATATAATTTACGTAATCTATAAAATCAACTTGAATATATAGTTATGTCCCAATACCCAGCTTTTGATGACGTCATCTTTGTTTTGTACCTCACAGGCAATGCTCATGTGTATATGGATTCTGTTTATGATCCCATGGTTGGGAAAACCTTTTTTGTAAGTCATTATTTGGTAATTTCTAGGTATTAAAAAAAGGTTTGTCATCTTTGTTAAGCAAGTATATTTTTAAATACAATAAATATTTTATAAATATGTAATTTTTTATTGGTTTGTGCACTTTTTTGGGTCATTTTTAGGGTTTAAAATAATAGTTAGGTATCTATGTCGAGCAAGTATATTTTTAAATATAATAATAAATACAATATAATACATATTTTATAAATGCTTAAATCCTCAAACATATATTTTTTGGCTCACAGTAAGTTGTCGGAATGATAAGATAATGTAGGCCATAAGCTTTGTATTCTCTTTGCTTGTTTGGTTGCAAAATACATATTCCTGGTGAGACACTGCAAAGAGGCTGGAGAGGGTTGCGTTTGTGTGTGTGGGGGTGCGGGGGGGGGGGG
>CABEEJ010000599.1:231655-251008 GCA_901482245.1 Timema douglasi
TTTTAATCATTTAAATCATTTCAAAGGTAATTTTTAAACCATTTTTAGATCATCAAGGCTTGGGCCCTGTTTATAGCACATCTAACGAATTATTCTTTTTTTTTAGGTAAGTAACTTGTTGGTGATATGGTGACATGCGTCTCCCAAGACTATAAGAACGAAGGTCAGTTCTAGGTTAAGTGGTGATGGTTTTGTGAAACTATATGACACCTATTACGTGTCGTAATTCATTAGTGATGAAGCCATTAAACGGTGACCTACAAACGCCCTCATGTTGTGGACAGGACCACAAAGGCACTCCCCTTCAACCATTTCTGAAGACTTTTGATGTTCGTACCTGTAGTCCTGACGTGATCCGAAATAAAGTGGTGTGTGAGTGCATCATAGATCCTTATAAGTGTGGTTAACAATGGGGTGTGTGAGTGCATCATAGATCCTTATAAGTGTGGTTAAACAATGGGGTGTGTGAGTGCATCATAGATCCTTCTAAGTGTGGTTAATAATGTGGTGTGTGAGTGCATCATAGATCCTTCTAAGTGTGGTTAACAATGTGGTGTGTGAGTGCATCATAGATCCTTCTAAGTGTGGTTAATAATGTGGTGTGTGAGTGAATCATAGATCCTTCTAATTGTGGTTAACAATGGGGTGTGTGAGTGCATCATAGATCCTTATAAGTGTGGTTAATAATGTGGTGTGTAGAGTGCATCATAGATCCTTCTAATTGTGGTTAACAATGTGGTGTGTGAGTGCATCATAGATCCTTATAAGTGTGGTTAATAATTTGGTGTGTGAGTGCATCATAGATCCTTCTAATTGTGGTTAACAATGCTACTAGCCACTAGAAGATGTTAGGAACATGAAAATATCATGTTGGTCATCAGTTAGGTCATTATAAACTTTTGTCTTAGAACTCTCTCTTTTTGTTGACTTTGGTAAAAGGATTCAAACATTCTTTGGGTTTTATAACCCGGCACATAAGCGAAGCTAAACAAATTTTGATAATATATTTTTACCGATTTAAAAAGTCAATCTTATTTTCTGGCACCCTATATTTTATAAACAGTGGAATTTCAGTGGACATTGAGATGGGTTTAGCGACCAAACATAAAACTATCACTCAAATGTATTCTGAGAAACTGTCTCTTAATGTTTTGGTACGTGTTAATGGGTTTCAGAACTATACAGGCAATAATTATTGTGAGACAATGTTTTATAATTTAGAGTATATGTTTAAAGAGTGTGATTGTTTGTATTAACTCATGACTGTACTGAGGCGATAGTCCTTGAAAGGTACCAGGCTTCCCTTCTCTCTCTCTCTCTCTTTTTTGTAAATAGAAGATTATTATTTACTTTCTGGTAAATTTTAAATAAAAAAATTGTCTGGAAACTATTTCAATTTCACAATGAGATATTCGTAAAGGCTTTGATTATAATTTTGAAATATTAACATCTCTTACCTACAGCAAGTTGGGTAACTACGACAGTTTTGCATTCAACCACTAAACGCTGTAATCGACACGTGAGTGCGAGATGAGAACTGTAATCATTGTTATTGTTTCATTGTACCTCATTTGATAATGTTTCTGATGTAAAACTTTGTTAAGATAGGTGGCCTGGTGGTCTAGGGGTAAGGTGTCAGACTTTAGTGCTGGGGGTCCGGGGTTAAAACCTCGGTCCCGGCACAGATTTATCCGATTGCCAAACCCTTCCTTCCCCTCTGACAAGACATGTATTAATCACAACTTGTGAATGTGAGGAATGCCAGGCCTCCACCGTGGTTCGGATCACAAGTTAAACTGTAGGTCCTTCATTTCCTTTCACAATCACCCTACCATTACACATTAGCGTAAGTGCGTACAACCCGAACGGGTATTAAGACGTGGTGCTAATAATAATAATAATAATAATAATTTATTAAGATAGATTAAAATTAATTTGTTATTTAAAAACTTTGGACATCTCTATTGAATTAGTATAATTTAAATGGTTGGTAAAGTTTTAATATCTTATCCATACATGATTATATTTTAGTATAGCTTATGAGATAACGTGATAATATAACTAGTCATTTTAAATTTCAAGGTAGATAAATATATTTTCTTAGTAGATATTGCGATGATTCGTTGTTCTCTTTGTAAACATAATCTTATAACATAACTCATAAAAGGAAATCTATAGCATTAATTCAGCTGAACGTCCTGGATATGAAAATGAATTCCAATGTCACTCCAGTAATCAGCAATGTCTAGACTTTTCTCTTTCTTCGCTACTGCTACGTAATGTGAGTTATATATATCGCTCTGATACATCGTAAGATAGAATAGGCAGATCTTCTAACAATCATATAGGTTATTTATCAAAATTCATGAGAGCGTTGTCCTCTAAACGTTTCACCTAAGACATATGACACCATGGACGCCGGAATAAATTTTCCCGGGGGGAGCGGGGTAGGGGGGTCAAATATATTCCTCCTCACACACGCGCGCATGGACCTGGAAAAACCTCTGCTGGGCACTGGCATTATATAATAGCATTGTAAAGATACTGAAATTACAGCAGCACTCGATATCTTTCGTTTTCTCTGTTCTCAGACGAGAAGATTATTAGAAAATGTCGACAGTTTAAAAAAATGTAGTGACAGGTTTTATTTGAAAATGCGTCTAGTAGATGTGGTGGTCATATTCCACGATTGTAAATCTGATAGTTGTTAGATGTTGGAAGAAAAAAATTGTAAGTAAGGCAAACTATAAGATTAAAACATGGTAAAAATGTTTTCTTCTCAAATAAAACATAATTCCAGGGGGAGGAAGTGCCCCCCCCCTTGCCCATTATGGTGGGCGCCCATGTATGACACGCTTATATGGAAACCATTAATTTCAATTGATATTCAACAGTCGGTAATATTTCACTTGAAGAAGATAGCATAGATTTTCTACAGACCTAAACCCTCTCTTCAACGTTTTCATTATTTGTAGATGTAGATCTATCAATACACAAAAGTATTTCCAGGACATGAATATTCTTGTCTAGACTTTCACTGATACATTTGCAGACGAGTTTTTGAATTAATCTCTATGAAGCTCTTGATGAAGGACCAGATTATACTGATGAAATCTTCGAATAACGTTACTCTGGTTGATATCGGAATCTCGTGCAATTGATCTGTGTATTTACAGCAACATTTGTTAAAACAATTTATACTTCTCATAGTTCAAACATACAGGATTCATATTTATTGATGTTGTTTCAAATTATATTTGAGTCTCGATAGTTTGAAGTTCCGTATATTTTGAGGTAGGGGTGAGCCCGAATACATTGGCTGGACAGTGCGTAGCTACGTGATTACGTAGCCAAACAATGAGCACTTGTAGACAACTTCAAACAGTTTATAGATATTTTCCAAATCCTTCAAACAGTTATAGCTATTAATGTATGTGTGTTTTATCTGTTTGCTAGAAACACTAATAAATAGGCCTATGTGGTCGTAGCTTCTCTGTTAATTGTTGACAAACAAATGTATTTAAAAAACAATGAAATTTAATTATTTTTAAGACTACTACTGGGAGACTACTGGGGAGTGGATGAGGTTATATATTGACAAGTTACATACCCTGTACTAATTACAAGACATTGTTAGGACAATCAAGTATCGTAGATTACGGTGGGCAGGACATGCAGCGTGAATGCGAGATTCTATAACCTAATTCAGGGTACTTACTGGAAAACCCGACCGAAAGAGACCATTGGGAAGACCTAGACGCAGATGGGAGGCTAACATTAGTATGGGCGTAAAAGAGATGGGGTGTAATGAGGTAGACATGATAGAACTAGCTCAAGATAGGGATAGGTGGAGCGTGGCAATAAACTTGTGAGTTCCTAATGCCGTAGAGTAAGTGTTTTGACTGATTTTAAGACATTATATACCAATGTCATGTTACTTTATAGTTAGGTAGTGTACTTTTTTTTTAGCGCCACATCTTACTACCCATTCTAGCTATACGCTTATGTACTAATTACGCTAATGGGTTAAGGATGAAGAAGGTTGAATATAGAGGAAATGTACTCGCATTTATATGGTGAGAAAATGGTAAACCATTTAAGAAAAACCACCCTCAGTATACCTGTCCGAGAACGAACTACGATCTTCCCATCATTGGCAGTCTTGTTATTGCAAGAGTATGGTCTTAGATCATGCGGCCGCCGAAGCGGGTTTTGGTTGTATTATAACAAATATATATTTTACTACACATAAGGTCATTTACATTGCCAATTCTATTTTAGTTCACTTCTTCATTTTGAACTTTTCTAGAAATTTCAAATATTAACAATGACATGTAAAAAAAATACGGAACGATCCTTTCTATAGCTTTCTCCGTTATCGCATTTTTCAATCTTACAAGAAGGCGGGTCCACGTACGATGTCAGCGGCCTTCGCATCGATTTCTCGTGTCATGTTTGTTGTATAATTCAGTCGTTCATGGAGAATGCGAGATTTCCTCGAGGAAGTGTTGGTATGACACATGTACAGCTCTGGTGGAATATCACGTACCAGTGTTGACCTACTAGCATATATCATCCATGTGGGGGTCATGAATAAATCTGGTTCACGCAGCCCTCTAGGGCGAACCCATCAAGTCATTGTGGATTGGTTCTGTGAGTAGCATTAGTCGTTAAATATGATGGATTATGTGAAGCTATTTTAAAAAAAGTTATGGATTAACGAAACAGTGACTTTAATGTTGCTTAGTAAGTTTAACATTTATGATAAGAGTAATTACGAACCACTATTTATAATATAACAATATTTATTTTAACAATACTAATTTATTATTACTAATGAATTATTTCCTAACTATAGTGAATAGCATGTGTAACTTATTATTATCATTTTAAAGAATTAAGTGTGGCAGAATTGGCATTGAAAAATCAATAGCAACAGTGGCGGTTGCAAAGCCGAACTCCCCCTAGACCCAACCCCCCTCACAAAATTTAACATAATTATTATTTTATTTTAGTTCAGTTAACTATAATATAACCATAAAATCATGCATGTAACATTTTTGAGATGTAATTTTTAGAAAAATTTGTTCTCTTTTGGTTGGAAAGTTTTACTTTTCAGGTGTCATAGTTCGCTCTGAACCTCTTGTCTAGTGGTGGAGTGCAGAGGCCGAAGAGGGGGAATAGGGGAAATTCTCAGGCACCTACGCAGAATTAGAGTTACAACTTTCTCTGAAACTCTTGTCTAGTGGTGGAGTGCAGAGGCCGAAGAGGGGGAATAGGGGAAATTCTCAGGCACCTACGTAGAATTAGAGTTACAACTTTCTCTGAAACTCTTGTCTAGTGGTGGAGTGCAGAGGCCGAAGAGGGGGAATAGGGGAAATTCTCAAGCACCTACGTAGAATTAGAGTTACAACTTTCTCTGAACCTCTTGTCTAGTGGTGGAGTGTAGAAGCAGAAGAGGGGAAGTAGGGAAAATTTCCGGGCACTTACGTATAGTTAGAGCTTCAAGCGTTGCAGAACCAGTTGGCAGCTACAGTTTAACTTTGAAATAATTGTTTGACTAACATTCGTGTTTTAATTTTATTGTATATTCGTGTACGTTTAACTGTCTATCCAATGACTACTGAAACTGGAATGTCATTAATTTATTAGGAACTAACAATGTACATTAATTTATAGGGTCAATTTTTTTCAAACTTTAACTTTTATTTTTTTAAATTTATAATTTTCATATTGATAATTATTTCCAGTGGAACAATTATTTATCAATGACTTCTTTGTAGTAAATGTAGGAGATTGTGTAAGGCCCTTCGATCAAGTGCAAAAAAGTTTGAAGAATTGACTATAAAGCAACTGGCATAACATTGACAGTGGGATATAATACGGGATCACATTGTACTCAAATGACTGACTCTATGCATGGTTGATAATCATAGCAAAGCGGTTTTTAATAATAGAAACTTAAGCCCCATGACCCTCGAGTGCAAGTCTAAAACCTATTTTGTGGGATTGTGGGTACACATTTTATATCGTACAGATTTTTCCTAGAAGGGTGGAGAAATAAGTATTTACAGGAGGTTTATTATAAACAAAATTATATAGGGATACAAGTACGTAGTTTTGTGGTTCAACCCCCCACCCCTCCCCAGAAATTTAATGAACAAAATAGGTGACTTTATTTATGGCTCAAACAATATAAAAATTAAGCCACAAGTACAAATTAAGGGGTTGTGCTACCATAAAAAGCACTTCAGATAGCTACTAGAGGTGATTAATATATTTTTTCCAGGCTTCAGCAGCTGAGATTTTGTGTTTCTCTAGTAAAAAAAACATTTTTCGAGAGCTTCTAGAACTGTTTATGATTGAAAATTTTTATAGCCTCCGGCAATTGGGAAGTTTGCCGCCCCCTCCTCCTTGAAATTATTAGCTGGCTACGGCCTTGTACGAGTATAATATGTATAGACCGAATTATAAACAGTTGAGTCTAGAAACGATGGAGGATCGCGGGACCATTGATAAGCGTATAGTTTGATCTGGGCGCAAAAAGCTTGCCGGCAGTTTCCTTAGAATATGCAACCACTTAAGTGGGTCAGTAGTTACTCTTAACGGACTTACACGCTGGCTAATTTTCTAAACGTTAAAACTATCTTGAACTATAATCTAACAACGAGAATTTAGTTAACCTTGATACATGTTTAAATGGGTATACCCTAACGAGATTAAGACCGTGTGTTCTGCCAAACATTCTAGCGCCGGTCAAGTAGTGGAGCGTTGTTTCAATGATAACCGGTGTTTGGAACATTATCACGATCGTTGAGTGCAGCCCCCTTTCTTATGCTATCCAAAGTAGTCACCGCGGACTCTATTAATAACAATTTGGGGACAATAAACAAGAGGTACGGTTTTATACCGAGGAAGTCCTCCGCATTAGAGAGTAACGTTGAAACATTATCGGCCAACAACACCACAGAGGTTAAGTGATATTGGGCGTTGTTCGCGCATCGATTGATTACCGTCTAGGGGAAACCGGGTCGCGCGGTCGTGTCCGGGACATCCCGCATGTAATTACCAATCATTAACTTGGAAACGTATGAGCGTCGACCAAGCTCAACCCCCAAACTACACACAAAATATTCACACAGTCATTCAAATGTACCTCCCCACTCACATATTCACCCCACAAGTACAGAGCAGTGCCATGTAGTATAATTGGAGCAGTTTTAATTTGTAGGGAGTATCCACATTTTAGAGCATAGTTTAAGTTGATTACAGTATCCATCCATACCATTATAACTACATTGTAATATTCTATCAAATGCAACAATAGATGAGTGTTACTGCAAGCCTCGACTTCATCAAGAATGGATCTGATTTTAATAGTCCAGTGAAACAATTACACAATATTATTTAATTTGAACAAGAATAAATTTTTGTTATTTTTAGCCATGCCTAAGTCTCCCATTAGTTTATTAACATTTTCATTAAATACGCTCGGGGATCAGGGATTAGAGAGGTAGAATTTTAGAGGAAGTGCCTTAACATTTGTGTGAAAGAAGAGTGATAAACAATTCAAGAAAAAAATACCTCCTTTACATTCGATGGGGGAATCAAACCTTGATCTCTTCATACCCAGTAAAAGTTATCAAAGGTATCTTATCTGCCCTTTTTCTTTTAAAATCTTCAACAATCAAATTATTTTTTGAAGGGTGTGGGTAGGGGGTACAGAAGACCGCTGTATACTATCAAGTTTGACTTGAATTTTAAAATCTTATAGTTACACTACTGAAAACCACGGATAATTTCTTAATCATACTAAATAAAAAATTTATAAATCAAACCTATAGGTATATTTATATTTTGATTCCTTAAATATATTTTATATCGCAAAATTAAAGATAAAACTTGAATAATATTAGTAACGTTTGACGCAGGTTGGATCCAAACTCCTCCAATTTCTTTTTCTGTTTCTTTAGATAAGGGCATCATTGATACAAATTATAATTGGTCTGCTGACTTTAATTGGTTAGGATTAAAACTTATCTTCTATTGTACATAGTCAGAAGCAGTTCGTTCAAAAATAGGCTTTGATGTAAATTTAAAACAGAAAGTTAATATGTTTATACTATAACATAATTATATTATGGAGAAAGGAAACACCGAGTATTACATTCTGGATTTAATAGAAATTAAAATATTTAAAATTGCAGTTACGCTGCAGGAATATGTTTGTAAATAAAGAAAAGCATAGGGTAAGAATAGTGTTTCGTTAGTCGTTTTTAAGGATTTTTTTTTAAAAACAAGCAGGCTATATAAGCACACGGCTTACAGACTAACTTAACCTAGGATGTATAATCGTACATTTGAAAAATGGCACATGAATACGAAAATTGAACCCGAAACCCTCGACATAGCATGCTAATGCTCTACCACTAAGTTATCCAGGGTTCGTCTCATGCTTAGGGTTAGTCTTCACTCAATAGTCTGTGAAGACCCTGAGCACAGGATGAATCATGGATAGCTAAGGGGTGAGAGAACAATGTCGTGCTAAAACAAGGGTCCTAGGTTCGATTTCCGTTTCAATGTATCATTTTTCAAATTGACGATTATGATGTTTTAAGCCGTTATTTTGGTACCATACAGATTATTTCAAGATCCCAAACTTCAATTTTCAAGTAAAATTAATTGCACAATTGTGTGCGTTGTCCATCTTAGGATATATATCTTATACTATATGCAGTGCTAAAGTGTTTACTTACTGGATAGAAGAATGAATTCCTATTAAAATAAACTTCGATAGCCCTGAATACTCAAGCTACTCATGTTGATATGGATTGAGGATCACCTTGGGGAATATCACAGCTCTTAGAGTATTGTAATAACATTTCTAATTACTTTATTTCAAGCTTACTTGAGCTCAGAAATTTGGTGAGGTGTATTAGTTGTTGAGGATCTTCTTTGAGAAATACTGTAGCTCTTTAGGATTGTGATAATATTTCTCCTTCCTCTGTTTCAAGTTTACTTGAGTTCAGAAGTTTGGTGAGGAGTATTAGTTGTTGAGGATCTTTTTTGAGGAGGGTTGTGCCTCTTTGAGGATTGTGATAACACTTCTTCTTACAGGTTTAAATTGCTCTCGAGTTCAGATAGTCATGATAGGGGTATAAGTGGATTAGGATCCGGTAATATATATTGGAATAGCCTTATGATATATTTGGTGCCTGTGCGTCATCAAGGGGACTATCTTAGAATAGGTTGCAAGATCATCTAGCAATAATAATAATAATAATAATAATATTATTATTAACGGGTTGAGCATTGTCTATGAGAGTTTGATCGGATTTTACCAATTTTGTATGGGTTTATTATGAAAGGTAATTTTATTATCTTCGTAAAGGATAGAGGGATAGTGCAAAGTCTATCATAAAAAACTTCTTTGTGTGTTTTCTTCAGTCAAATTGGCTGGAGCAATCAATATTCCATGTGTTGGGTCAATCTTAACATGTGCCTCATACCGTATTTTGTTATCTTCTGGTGACTCACTCAAGAGGTCATTAATTTCACTTTCTATTCTCACGCCTACTCAATGAACAAGTTTTAATGTACTATTAACTAATTGAACTTTGATTTGATCACAAGCGGAGTCTGAGTTTAAATTCAAATTGTTTTTGGTTTATATAGATATTTAAATCTAGTACACTCTCTTTTTCCCTGCGTCTTTCTACCTGTTGAGGATATACGCATATATGATAATTACTCCAATGGAGTAGATGTGAGGAAGGAAGAATTTTAGAGATTTTATATCCGCATTTGCATGGAAGGAGAAAAGAAAATCACCTACAGTAGACCGAACTGGGATTCGAGCCCCGATACCCTCGTCATCAGCAGGCCAGTCTAACACGAGAGTGACACCTCAGACTGTTCGGCCTCTGATATTACACTGTTATTTTGTGAATTTATAGCACTGCGTCTTACTACCCATTCAGGTTACACGAGCATCTACCAATTACACTAATATGTTAAGGATTGGAAGGTTTAATTTAGAGGATGGGTACCTGTATTTGCGGAGAGGGAGAGTGGAAAATCTTGTAGGGAAAACCACCCTCAGTGCACATGACCAGGATTGAACTCCGATCTTCCTGTTTTTAGCAGTATAATCTAACACGAGAGTAGCGCGTTAAATCATGTGACCATCGAAGCTGGTATTATTAGATATACACTGTTGTGGGTAATAAGTAATAAGTATGATTCTCTAATATAAGTTATTTTGTAGTTCGTGTGGTGGTATACTATTATTATTTATAAATAATGCAAAATTAGCTCTTGTTTTTTTTTAAAAGTAAACTTTTAATATAATAATTTGTATTATTTGGCCCAAGGTTGTTTCTGGATTCCTTAGTGAGTGCTTGCCACAAAAACATTATACTTTAAATACGCACAATAAATTATGGTTAACACGAGTCACTTCAGTATCTACAACACGAGCAATAAATTTCCCTAGACGTCTTTTGAAAGAAAATGAGGATTTTCACCTAGTGTTCACTAAAAGTTGTAGCAATAAATCAGAAAACTTTGTGAGCAGAGCTTACCTGCATAAACTTCCCCACAACTATAAACTACAGACTCTTTACATAACAAGAAACAGAGCCTACAAACCAACTTAGGCTTTATTTTACTTTACAAGTGAAAATATTAAGGGGGAGTTTGGTGTGAAACAACAATTTCAATTTCCACATATATTTGCTAAGAATAAAAAAAATGTAATTCGGTAACGAAATCGGCCTACTTTGGTGTTCGGTTGGTATAAGGCGGTGGTCTCCTTTATGAGTGAGTATGGGAGCTACAAAAGCTACATTTTAAAATTTATAATTGTTTTGCAAACTAAAGAGATTAAAACTGTACCGTAATGATTATTGATTATTATTTTAGCTTAGGGATTAAAAAACCTTATAAGGGCCCAAATGTAAATATCTTAGGCTTCGCAAACCAATAGATATCGAGTTTATTTTTATTATTCTTAAGATAGAAACCCAGGCTCAAACAATTTATTTTACTTAGAATAAGCAATAATATAATGCAAAGTATAAAACAAAAAATGGAGCTCAATAAAATAATACTCCGGTCATTACAAACCAGACTTGTTTCCCTACGAATATCTATTTTGTTCCTTTATTGACTTTATAGAAAATATTAAAAATTATAAACATTACAGAATAGGGAAGGACTTGAATATTAAATAAAATAATTAACTTGTGGGGACTTAGAAATTCATATAGCATTGAAGTAATACTTTAAATATAGCTAATCAAGGATTTTACCTTAACTGGTGGCCTTGCGGGCTTATACTGTAACGTGTTAAACACGATAAATAATAAATTCTAATAATGTGTGGTAGATATTAATTCACGGTGAATTCATGTTGCTGGAAAGTGCCCCAAATGACTGTTCCTGTAGGTTCAACAAAACGACATCTTACTCTGGCCCCACTTCGATGAAATGACAAAGTTGCTTCTTTGTGCTGAGCTTAGTGAGCGTTAGTTGTCTTTCTGCTCGATTCTGCAAATTCACCACCACCCTTTTTCCTGGTGGACACCCTTCCCGAAGACGTCAGTCCTTCTAGTATAAAACAGCCTTCCCTCACTTCATATTTTTGTTTGTTGGTTTTAGTATCCTAAACTACCCGGTGTGACCAAGTGGTCGGTAGGTGTTGAAATGTGCTCTTCTGCTCCCCTTCAGGGTGCATCAGAGCATGCTAATATGTGACTGCGACTCACATTTTTGTATTCACTTGTAATAATTCGCCGTAGGAACAGTTTGGACGCGAAGCAAATATCTACGAACTAAGCTACTGGTGGTCGTGATGTGTGAGGCGTTTGTCTCTCCTCGTAGCTGATGTAGCTACGTCTGTCACTATGAGTATTTGTATTAGTTATTTTTGATAGAGTGGTTACGTTTTGTTTCTATGTCCATATGTCACATTTTTGTATGTCAAAGTTTTTCTATGCCCATAAGGCATAGTTTAGAATGTTAGAGATCTTACTCTATTTTTATATGTCCCTAAGACATAGTCGTAAATACCTGAGTAATAGTCAGACGCCCTATACTGTATAACGATGCTCCGGCTAACTTAAAGCTTAGGATCATATTATGGTGGCAATAAGGTTATCTATCGCTTTGTTCCATGATATAGTTGGGTCTTTGACTGAAACCAGTCTCTTAAATTTCTAATGATGCGCCTCTCTAAGGTGGGTGGTCAACCTGTGGGTGTGCTACTAGTCTAGAGTAGTGGCTCACGGGGTATAGTTTATTGTGTTCGGCCTCTTTCAGGAACCGTTTGTATTAGTTAATGTTTAACTGTTATAGTTATAGTGTGTCCAGACTTGAGTAGAAGGTTAAATATACTATTGAATGACCAGGCGGTACTAATGAGGAATATACCAGCCATAGTATCTTAATAGCCTAGATTTGTAAACCTATAGTTCCTCTTCTATGAGAGTATTCTTTGTATCTCATAATTCACTATGGGGTTAACTCATGCCTGCTAGCTCATTTAACTACAAACGTTGTAACTCTTTAAGATAGGACTTTCTAGAATTTGGTATCGTTAACTATTAGTCATGTAAATGCCTTTCAGGAGTAAATCTAGTTTCCGCTAAACTGCATAGTTGTTATGTATTGTTGCTTAACTTTAAATTAATATAGCTTGCTATTTAAATGTGCCGTTGTGTTGAGGCGGACTCACCTTCGTAGTGGAATGTGTGCTAGTTATAATTTATGGAGTTACTCCTATTCGTAATATAGACTTTACATTACTTGCGTTGATTGCAGGCATAACATAGGTATTTCATTTAGAATATTCCCTATTGGCAAAACTATGTCTAAAGTAACTGATTTAAATTCTCTTAGTAAACAAAGTACTGTCTTGTGTAATATCTCAGAAAACCATATGCAATTCTATCAACTTGTTTAAATTTAAATAAATTGATTTGTTTAACTTATATGTCTCTCTTATGCTTGTGCCTTCCAACCCTTCTTTAAATATTTATGTAAATGTATTCCTTTCTTCTTCTATCAAACAGGGGAAGCGACGATACAATACATTCTATTCACATTGTATATGATCGCCTTTGAATTTGTTTTTTCCCCACACTGGTGGTTTCAGTCTTGCATGTTTTGATTTAAGTTGGGGAATTAGCAAAGGCTAATGTGTTTGCAGTTAATAAAATATTACAAATATAAAGATTGACTTTCCTCATATTGTAATACTAACATTTCTTAAATATCTGTCAAGGGTGTTCTGGAATTTAACGACAACTTTCTCTCTTCATTTAAAATGTTTGTAAATAAGGCCACTATTCTTATGACAGATATTCCAGAACTGTTGCTATCACCATGTGAAGACAATTAAATTATATGCTTCTACTGAAACAATATTTTATTTATTTGGCCAAAAAAAATTTTGCTATAGAAATTATACAAATCCTGGCCTTTTCTCACGTTCCCTAAATCTTCAACTTAATGGTAAAGAATAAATCAGGGCTTGAATCCCACGAAGGGTATTCTGAGATGATTATTTCTTAAAGAGTTTCCGACTCTTTTCTCCGCAAAATGGTAGGTAAATTTTGTTTAATTATAACCGATATATAATTATTTCTAATCAGTATACATATGTATTATAGCATAAACGTTGATTACGCGTGTTTTATTTTTAAATAAAAACATTCCACAACAGGGCTATTATACCACGTTCCAAGTCTCCACATCCCCATTTCATACTAATGAAATGAGAGATGATTCAGGTAGAGATTTGAGTAAATGTATCCACATTTGCATTAAGGGAAAGTGGGTAGATATTTAGAACAATCAACCACTAGCCCAACCAGCCGAGATTCAAACACGTGCCTCCCATTCACTGTTAATTTAACCGACCCCGTTGCGTTGTGGTCAGTTAACCTTGCTACGAGCCTAGGTGTCCCGGGTTTGATTCCTGGATGATACCCTGGATATTTTTACCGGAAGGGAAATTACCCCAATGGTCACCGGGTTTTGGTTAATTAGGCTTAAGTTAGGTTTAAATGTTCTCACGGGTTGCACACCCTCATTCTCACTATCACCAACATCTCATCTCATCTCATTGGGACATGGAAGGAGCCTCCAAGGAAAGGATGTACGATTAGTACATTCGGGCGTCCCCTCTTCAATGGTACATTAGTACTGGATAATCTTTTCACAAAATAGACTACTAAGGATGTAGTCCAGACGAGCAATATCATTACTGTCAAAAAATATCACAATCCAAGCTCCCACTAATGCAGTACCAGTGGTATAAACATCTCAAGAGATTGGGATTGTAGCGAGAGAAAATACTCTTTGAGAAGACCTGTGAAAAAGGGGAGGGATAAGTCCCACAGTTCATTTATGTTCTCTATTTTATTTATATACTTACTCACTCCATGAATTAGTGGTACAGTATGTGACGTACCCCCTGGTGTTCTCGTACCACAGTTTGGGGAACACTGGGCTAGGTCCATTTTTGTGCGTGGGTTCACCCAACTTACCACTGCCCTATCATAGGATTGACGCGAGGGATTAGAGTTTATTATTGGATTTGTTGCAAGTCATGTGTGAATTTATTCCTGTGGCCAATGTGATCAATAAATAGTAAATACCTTGTATTAATTGCCTGATACTATTTTGACTCAGTTCGAAAAGGATAAACTTGTTCTTACATGATTTTACTTCTACTATTACTGTCCCCAGCCTGGATATGAACCAAACTCAAGAAGTGAAGCTATGACTACAGTTATTTCATGTGTGCTTGCGCTGCAGAATATTTAAGAGATTGCATCACATACCTATCAACTCCTTGATACAGTCGGCTAGAAATAGTAGATTTACACCAACACTATTGCACGTGGATAATTTACGATTAAACATTAATGGGAATAAATAGTTAATAGAGGTTTCTAAAACTGAACAACTCTTGAAATATTAAATGATATTTGGAAAAAAATTTCATTGAAAAGGCCGTCTTTGACTAGTAGATGGCGCTAGCTACCGGACAGGTTTTGCGGAAAAATCATATGTTTGGAAATATAAGTTATCTCAAGAACGAGTGAAATGTTTATGTTCATATTTTCTTCACCTCCTCTAAGATAATGTTAAATGTATCAATGTTTATTGTTTGTTATGCAGCCGGCAGTTTATCATTGATAATTTTTTATAACCTCCGACAATTGGGGGGTTTTCCCACCAAACCCCGTCTCCCTTGAAATTATTGGCTGGCTATGGCCTTGTACTAGTATAATATTTATAGACCAAAATACAAAACATTGAGTCTAGAAACGATGGAGGATCGCGGGACCATTGATAAGTGCATAATTTGATCTGGGCGCAAAAAGCTTGCCGGCAGTTTCCTCACAACATACAACCACTTAAGTGGGTCAGTAGTTACTCTTAACGGACTTACACGCTGGCTAATTTTCTAAACGTTAAAACTATCTTGAACTATAATCTAACAACGAGAATTTAGTTAACCTTGATACATGTTTAAATGGGTGTATCCTAACGAGATTAAGTCTGTGTTTTCTCACGAACATTCCAGCGCCGGTCAAGTAGTGGAGCGCTGTTTCAATGATAACCGGTGTTTGGAACATTCTCACGATCGTTGAGTGCAGCCCCCTTTCTTATGCTCTCCAAAGTAGTCATCGTGGGCTCTATTAATAACAATTTGGGGACAATAAACATGAGGTACGGTTTTATACCGAGGAAGTCCTTCGCATTAGAGAGTAACGTTGAAACATTACCGGCCAACAACACCACAGAGGTTAAGTGATATTGGCCGTTGTTCGCGCATCGATTGATTACCGTCTAGGGGAAACCGGGTCGTGTCCGGGACATCCCGCATGTAATTACCAATCATTAACTTGGAAACGAATGAGCGTCGACCAAGCTCAACCCCCAAACTACACACAACATATTCACATAGTCATTCAAATTTACCTCCCCACTCCCATATTACACACAAGTACAGAGCAGTGTGCTGATAGCCAATACACGTATGTATCGTGTGCAACGGCGTAGGGAGTCCGGACCCCCCTCGAGCTTGACTTAATCCGGCCATAAGATTAATCAATATAGCGTATAAAAAAATATTGTCTAAAGGTATCGGTAAAGCATCTAGCTGACTCCCCCAGGAAAGTGTGCTTTCTACGCCTTTGCTAGTATAACGCTTTGACCAAACTCTTTAGAAGCTATTTTGCAAACACAGTTAAATTAGTTGAATATCCCACAACTCCCAAGAACTGACCGATGTGAAAGTTAAAAGAGAGCATCTCGCCAGCCCATGATCAATGTTTGTTGAGTGTGCACGATGTATTCGTTTCAGAGAACTCCATTTGTGTAATGATAACAAAACAGTCCCCAGGGAGTAACAGGCCTTCACGCACCAGACCAGACGACGCTCATAGAAGACACGCCACAGCGGCAGAACTGGGAACTACTTCAATCGACATAAGCGCCTCAAATGAAACCGGTCAACAGGCCCGTCCTTCCAGGAAAACTCACTTTCGACAAATTGAGGTAAACACTTCACGAAGAGCTTCATCGCTTGATTATTAGAACATCGATGGCGAAAAGAGGATAAGATAGGTCGAATGGCGTGAGAAAACTCTTTACAGTAAATTGTTAATTACTTCGACTTATCAAACACATTTATACTGAGTAAATATACTTCAACTAACATAGTTGAATACTTATGGTATTTTCATATGGTTTTACAATCTCCCCCAAGCAAATGTGGGTACATTTACTAAAATTTAAATGTGTAAAGTGTGGACTAATAAGAAGTGATGCATAAGAAAAGGTTAAATAAGGCAGTACGTGTTGTTTTAATCTTACACCATATCTTGGTACCAGTTTGGGATTTTTGCATACTTTAATACTCCTTGGGAGGAAGAAGAAAATAGGTATTTAGTATTTTAAAGAAATGAAATGCACCAACATCTGCATGGAAAAGACAGAAAAAATCTTGATATACCCAGCCAGGATTCAAACGATGAAATCCTCGTTCAGGCAATTGGCCTACAATTCCACACGATAATGACACGTTAGATTAAAGGTTAGCCAACACAACACATAGCACGCGTGCCACTAATACACACGAAAGTATTTTAAGCTTTAAGTCCCTACTAGATAAAATGAAATATAGTAGGTCTATTTGTAGAGACTTGAGATATTGTTGTAGGTTTAGTTCTGTGTGCATATATGATCAAACAAAATCAATAAATAATTGGTCAAAAGTAAGAACAGCTTTGAATTTAATGAAACACCTCTCAGAAGTGTGATTATTTTTACTTTTTCCACAATTCCAAAGATTAATGAACTTGTGAATGTCAAAGAGATCCAAAAATATTGCTTAGGACCGAAATAGCTTTTGGTTATTTTGATTGTTTATGTTTATTAGTCAGAATCCTTGTGATTTATACTGGTACTTTTTTATTTTATTAACACCATTACTATTAATAGAAAATAAACGGATAGTTATTAAATAATATGTTCTTAACTTTGTATTTTTCGCGTTGCTTTTAAAGTATTAGATTATTTCTGGAACATGCAATTATTATGTTCTATCAATAGAAATGTTTTTAGGAAGATTTTGTTTAATTTATTATTTATTTTTTAATATCTTATCTAGAGCAAATAGAATAACCCAGAACTTAACCTGCTCCATTCAGGAATATAAAAATAAATTACGCAATCGTTTATTTATTGTCATTCAATCAAGTGAAAAATAACAACCAACAAGGAAATCAAACCCAGGATCTTTGACTCTGCGTGCACATGCTCTACCACAGGACATACATGGTATGTCTAATCAAAAGGAGTCTTGGATACAAGAATGGCTCAGTGGTAGAGAATAGTCGCATAAACCTGGTTCAATTCCCATCTCCAGTTTATCCTTTTTCACGAGTTAATGAGTTTAGCTCCGCATCTAGGCCAGATCCTGTTGACAACCGTGTAAGTATCATATTGTGATATCAAAGAATGGAAATTTTCTTTAAATAGGCCTAATACAGTTATGGTATATTTTATGCAGGGGGTGGGTGATAAGGTGTGGTTTCGGGGTATAGTAGCACGCTCAAGTTTATCAACGTAAAAGGGAACACCAGAATTAAGGGTCATCTACCCATACTTAAGTCCATGTGACCACCTGTCTGTGTCAGTACTTAATTGAATTCCTTGAGGAATAATTGTAATTGTCTTAAGCAAAGAATCAGTAATCTAATGGTGTTGTTATCAACCAGGATATATAATGGAATTGCTTTGAAAATATATTTTATTGTTCTTGATTCGCGTCTTACAAGCCGTTTAGGCCACCCTAATAGGGTAGAAATTATAAGATAAGAATTTTGTTTAAATGTGCCCTAAGATCTAAAAATATTTTTTCCAAACACAGTATACCCGAGAGGGATTCAATCCTCAATATTCCCATCACGAGTAAGCCGAACTAGACTAACACCTTAGTCCACGGTGTCACAGATGCAATACGAGGGTTACCGACCAAGTTAGTTTTAGTCGTACTCAAATATTATTCTAAGCTAACTACTTGACACATTTGCGAGTATAAACTACTCAAAGCATTTAATTAAGACGCGGCGCAAAAAACAAACTCAAAGATTGACTTTGAACAACTACGCGATCGACTGAAAACTTACGCAAGATCGAACAGTGGTCGTTCCTCATCTAAATCAACAATCTCCCAAAAGATTGGATTGCCTGTGACGAGCTGTTAGAACCCTGGCCACCTTTTTAAGGGCATTTTTTACTATATGGCCTATCCCACCCCCTTCACGCAAATGCTTGTAGATTTATTCTAAAATCAAACTCCATCTCTAGTCCAATAGTGTAGATTGGCGAATAGCCAGAATAGTTACGGTGATTGGGCCTTTTTATTTGGCGTGGAGGTGCAGAGCCATGGGTAAAACGATTATTTTTCAAGTTTTTTTTATTGCTTTGCAATTTTCTTTTCGGAAACTATTTGTACAAGGATAGAAGCATGTTTATTAAGTTATACTTTTTATATACGCACCTCCTCTATAATTTTAACAAAGATCAAATATCGATAAAATTGACATTTTTCAATAGAAAACTGCCAGATGCATAACAAAAAATAAGAAGATGTAACACCTAATAAACATTGATCCATTACCTTAGAGGAGGTGAAGAAAATATTAACATAAACATTTCACTCGTTCTTGAGAAAACTTATATCTCTAAACGTATGATTTTTCCGCAAAACCTGTCCGGTAGCTAGCGCCATCTACTGTTTCCGTGATCCATCTGTTCTTGTTGGCGCGG
>CABEEJ010000600.1:0-46125 GCA_901482245.1 Timema douglasi
ACGGTAAATCATACGGATATGGAAAGTAGGTCAAACTGGAGTCTGAAAGTAGGTCAAACTGTACCAGGTCATCAGTATCACTACTCCTTTATTCTCAAAAAAGTTGGTAATCAACTTAGGATAACTATATTGTCTCTAATATAATATAAATTCAAAATGAATTAAATACTTATTCAAAACAAAGGATATAATGCTTCAATTTTCTAGCCAAACCTATTTTGGAAATATATTTTATCAGTCACATATCAAACTCGTGATTTGTATTCTGGGAATATTAATTATACATTAAGTTACATATTTAGATATTCTTTCCGTGTTCTTTAATTAGTTTCATTCATCTTCTTTTTTCTATCCTATGACTAATTTGGTGTCCTAGAACAATCTATTAAGTTTAAGATTATTTGTTTTACTTTTTTCAATAGGTTAATTTAAAATGATTGCTTTTGGTTTTTATCAAAAGGCTGTAGTCTAAAAGTAGGCTAATATGTTCTAATTAAAAATTACTTTTAGGTTAACTAAGTATTCTAACATTATACATATTTGTATATTCTGCGTCTTTGCTATTTTTACATTTATAAATATAATACTTTACATTTATCTTATATCAACCAATTTAAATAAACAGGGTGAGGGGAGAGAATGTATAAGATACATGCCCAATATTCGCTTAAGGAAAAACGTGTGATGGAGAATGTATATTTTAAACTAATTGAATTTATTTCAGAAAGAAACGTTCTTTGCTATCTGATACTTAACCTTAAAACAATTACTATAATTTCGCTTTTTGTAATAGCAAAAAGACTGGAAATATAAACAAAATTGGTTTTATTTTGACCCTTGAATAACTCTAATGGCAAGTTTTTCAACAAGTGTTATTTGCGTCAAATTGTTAAGTTACATAAAAACTATACATAATCACTTTAGTATGTCCTTCATGCTACATCTTATAATGTTACTGTTTTGGGCCCCTATTATTTATTTGAAAAGTCATGAATGAAGTATATTTTCCTTTTAATACCTCATCCATGGATGACCAGGCGAACTTGAACGATTTCATTTTCAGTACAAGATTCTAAATTTAAGCTAGATCTTTATTATTAAAAGCACTTTCACTAATTATTATTTATTTTACTGTGTTTCAAGCCCATAAGGCATTTTCAGAAGTAAATTCAAATATATTACGTACTAAACTTTTCTTTGTTTAAAATCTTATTCCTTTCTATTTAAAAGGGTGGTGATGAGCTGCCCACCTTTTAGGTCAAACATTGTTAGGACAACTTATAAGAAGCTAGCCTTCACAACATCAGACCGCCAAGAGCTCTCCTATTTGTTGGTTTTAACACGATGGAAAAGGGGTCCAAGAAGCAGGGGGTAGGTCATATATAAAGGGCTGCAGCAACTCCTGCGTAACTCAAGCATGTTAGCTCTAGCTCTGGCAGTCCCCGTCCTTTAACTATCTGTGTCAGTGCAATATAAAAATTTCAAATATAAAAGTGTGGTTGCATCTAAATAAATAGTGCAATTATATTGAACTCATTTAGCAAAGGAACTTATTAAACCAATTCCCTATAAAATTCTTACGGATGAGGTAAGAGATAAACGCAATCATCACCCGGCCGTGTGCTAACTGCGCAGTACAATAATCAGTAATTGACACTCCATCGTGGGGCAAATAGCGCGAAAAAGTAACAATATCACCATAAATGTCTCCCTAACAGTGGGAATTAAAACCGTAATGCCTTAATATTTGTAACGTACAAACTATAATAATATAAGTAAGACCGTTTCACTTTTCTTGCAGAGATTTTGCACTGCCGACTGAGGTGATAGGCCAACCTTCATTCCCTACCAAATGCACTTTACGGTGGAGAGGGAAAGTATTTATACCTTTCCGCACATTCTACAGGAGAACGTTGATATATTCTTTAAGGAATTCTCTTTCTTTTTGTTTTCTTAGCTTAATTATAGGCTGCCCGGACTGATTGAAACACGCGTAGCATAAACATATAAACACAAGCAATAAAAACACACCAGAACACGCAAACCTACTGTTGTGTGTAAAGATCAATTTCCATAGGAAGAACCTTATCTGACAGTTAAAGTTATAAGACTTCCATGTTTTCATAAGTAAAGTCTATGCAGCAGTGACTATTGATATATATTATCAATACCTCTAAATTAACATTAATAACACTAATAATATACTAAAATGTTATTAATGTTGATCGCAAAAAAAAGTTTGTAATTTCTAAATTTTCTTCCTACCATAATCTTACTATACCCACAGATAAATATAAGCATATGAATATCAAATAATACAACTCCAATGGTATTCACTTTATTGCCACTCTGTATAACATCTCACGGCTATCATCTCAGTAGAACAGAGTTGCCGGTACTGTATACATGCTTTCTCAGGCGTGTACGGAATGTGTATTTTATTTTCACCTCATAAAATATGTTTCCATGCTGTTGCATGAGAACTTTTTCTGCATGGTTCCACAACCCCTTTTCTGAGACTGTTGACAGAGCGAAGAGCGAGCTTGTGTGAAGGAGGTTGGAGGAAACTCGCGAGGGTGGAAACGCATCAAGACGTTATAAAATCAAGTCGATCTTCTCGTCGTTCGTTCGGTGTAGCGTGATTTACCTTTTATATCCAATATTTATTCTCACTCCAGACCCCTCCTTACCCCTTCGCGCGCACACACGTTCTCGAGTTTTGTTCGGAAATGATCTGTACTATAACTGTAGGGAGGTTTACTCGTAAGGTGTGACTGAGGTGCTCGTCATTTTTTGTTGTTGTTAAAAAAGGTTGTTTTTTTAAATTTGACACCTAACATGAGAATTCAAGGAGATAGAGCGCTCCCTCTAACTTCCTTGGTGGAGTTTTCGTTGTTGTCAGCCAGTTGTAGAAACTGTGTAAGTACAGTTCAGCACCAATTGAGTTAAAACGAATATGTATTCATGCTTTTAATGTCAACAAAGGCTAACTTAATTCTCGAACAAACACAAGACTCCAGCAGACGGTTTACTTAACATTTTCTGAAAAGGAACGAACCTCATTTTAAAAAGGCGCATTGTTTGGTTCTCACCGGGGCATATCGTACGATTTTAACCAAATTTTCCTTAAAAGGATTGCATAATAACATTTTAAAAACCCGCTTCGGTGGCTGTATGTTCTAAGGCGCTACTCCCGCAGTAGACTCGACTGCTGATGACGGAGAGATTGAGGTTCGAATCTCGGTCAGATGTACTGAGGTTTTGTTTTTTTTCAAAAGGGTTTTACACTCTCCACGGAAACGTGGGAACACTTCTTCTTAATATAACCTTCCTAAACCCTAAAACCATTTGCTTAACTAGTACATAAGCGTACAGCATGAACGGGTAGTAAGACGTGGTGTTAAAAAAAAATCGAGTTTATCCTATTTAAAATACACTCGATACACAAATGGTTCTCAATTAGAACATCATTATTATAACTTTTGTTTATGCGACCTATATCAATCGTATCATAAATATCTTCAATGTTGAGTCTTGAAAGAATAAAACAATTCGTACGATTTTAACTATATCGCTACTCATATGCTTCTTCCTTAATCAATCTTTAATATTTTAATTGCATATATAATATATACCAACTGAGATAAAGGTATTAGAAACTTCAATATATGATAAATTTCATCCGATTTCAACCAAACTGCATACACACACAAAATCTTGACTCGTTTATCACACTAGTCTGAGTACAGTAGCCCCGTGGCTTCTTTGGTGCTGACTGACAGCTGTTAAACACATGTTTTTGCAGATCATATGGTTCAACGTAGGGATACACAATTTTGGCTAGTAACTTTTCAAAGCTTAATCAGCTGTGAGCTGTCAGTCAGCACCAAAGAAGCCACGGGGCTACTGTAAGTTAATATAGCTCGAACCAGGCACTGCCTTGAAATGCGGTTGTCTCGATTTTAATTTAGAAAACAGTTGAATTGAGACCAGTGAAACAGATTTTTTTCTATAGTTTGAAAACTAAAACAATTTAAAAAATTATAAGTTTAAAATTGTAAAAAAATCTACAAAAAACACTATTTAACTGATTACGATGTCGTTGCTATCAAATGAATAATGTAGAATACCGCACTTTACCAAGATTTCTGGTTCACTTGTAATCTCGTGTCCAATTTCCAGGTTTATCGATGTCTTAATAAATTATTTGGTTCTCGTGCACAACTTAAAAAGTATAACGTGGTCTAGGTTTAATAGTAACTTACCCACTTTTTTTTAAAGTATTTCAAATAAAGAGAGAATTTTGTTATAAACAGGCACATGGCAATTTTAAAAAATACGAAAAGTATGTACATTTTACTAATAAGCAATAAGCGAGAAAGTATGGTCTGTCGGTTGTACACATTTTGACAAATAAACGTTGATCCACATTGTATAATATACTTATCATCCCCCATTCCATTCCCTCGTTATTAAGCCTACGTTCAACACCATGGTCTTAAATGACAGTTTATATTAGGTGCAACCACATTAGCACAGTGAGGGATTGGAAAACCACCCTCCAATACACTCGGCCAAAATTCAAACTTTCACTTCCCCATTACTCCCCTATATTCTGGACGTTATGTCTAGAGCACGTGACTATTAGTACTTTGAACACCCTGGATGTAATCAAATCAAACCATATTCATCTTTTGACTTTTATTTTTGTTAGTTGAATACAAATATTATTTGGTTTTAAAACACACAGAATGCGTGTGTCAAATTGCGGTAACAGTGTAGGGGTGAATGAATGGGTGAGGGAGAAAGGAGTAGAAGATAAAAATAACCCTGGGTTGGTTAATTTAAACTCTAAAACAATCCCTTGTTTACTGAAGGCGAGTTTACCTACTTTCTGGAGCCGTCTTGATTAAATTTCTAACCCGTGTCAACTCATTGGGACGTAATATGGTAAATTTTAATCATAATAAATTTAACATTGTCTACTAACAGGTTCATAATAAACAGCTTTATATTAACCGGGGTGAAAAGTACTTTGTTAGTCCTATAAATTTGTCGAATTAACTTTTTTTTTATATGCTTTATAATCAGTTTTACTAATTTACGGCGTTTGAAAGGGAAGGCATTTTTTTCATCTGAGAAAAATTAAAGGCGAACTCGTAATACAAGTGTATACCCTAATATATTTAAAAATAATTTTCAAGAGATTTTTTTTAAACATTTTTGTCCAAAATAAAAGGCATGGTAAAAGTTACGAAAGAAAATACAAATTGTTGTAATAAAATTGAATCAATGCAGCACAACTTAAGCATCCGCGCCGCGCCGGTGGACACGTGGTCTGAATTTACTTGTCAAGATCATTTAGTAAATAAATACGTCTTTACTTGATCAAACGAGTTTAACCATTTACAATCCCAGTTACAATGTTCATCATGGGGTGAGATTTATGAGATGCGAGAAAAGGTAATTGTTTTTGCAATTTTCGTAGCAAAACGTTATTTTGGTCATAGTAAATCAAATATATCTTCATTTCAATTGTAAATTTTAATTTTCTTTATATGTTGACCTCCACATTCCTTGAATATCTGTAAAGAGTGTCCTGGAATTTACCATTCCATTTACCATTTTCTCTTAATTTAAAAAGTTTGTCATATAATGATGCTATGCTCATGAGTCATGACATATATTCAAGAATTATTGATATCAACATGGTGAGAACATTAAACTTTATGTTTGTACTGATGCAATATTTTATTTATTTTGGCAAAAAAAAAGGTTTTGCTAAAAAGGGGCAAACCCACTGGCCTTTTCTCGGGTTCCCTACATCTTTACCATTATATACCTTACTTGGGTGGAAGGGGGTGGGGTGAATAGTGTGTAATTTAAAACCCCAACAAAATAAAAATACATTAAAAACAATCATTTTCTTTTCGCCGATTAAAAAAGTCCCGCCACAGATAGGCCCACACCTTTATTTAGTCTTACCATTAATTTAATAAACTGGGTGAATATTAATGGTGTGTTTCAAGTAGTTCTTGGAATAAAATAGTACCATTGCAAGTTTGATGAACAAACGTTTGTAATTAGCTTATTTTTTAACTTAAAAATATAATTTTAAACCAACTTAAAGTTGTTACGCTACCGAAAACATTGAACATTGCATACAACATTAATAATATTATCGTGACCAGACAGCAATACTAATGGTAAATTAAACTCCCCCGTTACAGGGATCTCCTGATCATGACTTGACCTCACGTTGTGTTAGTAATTGCTACTAGGTTTTAATATAAATTCCTCAAAACTCAACCTTGTCCGTCTCTCTTAAGCCTAGTACACACTTGTAAGCATTGTTTTCAAACTTTGTTCGCAAACTGTTTCATACAGTTCACAAACATAGGGAAACAGTTTACAAACATGGGAAACAATTGTTGTCACATTATTTGCACATCGTTAAACAAATATTGTTTCGAATCCATGCTTCAATTATCAAACATTATTTTCCGTTCGTTTTTTCTTTTCTATCTCAAACAATTCCCATGCTCTCCACCAAACTACACACCAAGAAACTCTTTTTTCAACTTAATTTAGCATTGAAAATTTTACATCGATTTCATTTTAAACATTTGGTTTTTTTGGCCCGATTTTTGTAGTCTTTATTATGTCACATCCCACAACAATGCATTGGTATGATATACTGTGGATTCCTACTAATTTGGAAAATGGTTGATCGGGTTATCCGTTTATTTGGGACAAGGAACTGATGTGTTCTGTGTGAGGAGCTGAATCAGAATCAGCCACGTAGGGCTTAAATCTTTAAGAAATGGTACTAAACTTGATACAAAAAATGTGTCATCACATTTGTAATTTTTCCTAACGTGCTTGCATAAGCAAAGGTTAAGTATCCCATATATTCTTACTTATATTTACGTTTATGTTCAAACAATCGCGGATAAATGTTTATCTAACTTGAAGACAACACAAAGTATTTGTGCATAGCAAACAACAAATGGAGAGCCTAATAAACAGTTATTTCATCGTGGCTGTACATTTAACTGTCCGTGTCTCGGCAAGTCCTCGAGAATTATGTAAACGATGCCATTTGAGTTTCCAAGACACAACCAAAGCTACTTTGATCAATAGTAGAAATACACTTGATTAGTTTCCCGAATCTATGCGCAGAACAATATTTATTTTATTTTATATAATACACAAAATCTCTATGTATCGTAAAGAATGGTCACACTTATTAAAATGTCAGGCTCACGATAAACTAAATTTCTAGAAATGAGGAAGTTGAGGTTCGAAATCTCTGCTGGGGGCGCTTTGGGGAGTCTTTTTTATTAGTGATTTATTAATGTGATTTACCCATCCCCTCTCCAAGCTAATT
The DNA here is from genome assembly GCA_901482245.1 of Timema douglasi. Classification (NCBI taxonomy): domain Eukaryota; kingdom Metazoa; phylum Arthropoda; class Insecta; order Phasmatodea; family Timematidae; genus Timema; species Timema douglasi. The sequence continues at coordinate 7,391 of CABEEJ010000600.1, forward strand.
TGGGTCCATTTCCCATGGGTAGCCTAATTCTTACTTCTTGGATGAACAATTTGAGAAACGTTCTTTAGTCGACAAGGGAGAAAATAATATATTTAATAACATAACTTGTATAGTTATACAAACATAAAAAAGATAATTATTTAATAACAAAATTACTAAATTAATTCGTATAAGGTTAAGAAAACCAGTCATGTAAAAATAATGTTACTTATACAATTTAATTTACAGATACATAATTGATTCAATGTCAAATGTCATGCAACATAATATAGATAATATAATTTAAAATATTTGAATCTGATACAACTAAGTAAGAATTATAAAATTGATTAAACATAGTTTGGGTTAAACATGAACAATGAACATACAAAAAGTAAATATAATGAAATCCAAGTTTGTATAAAATACTGTCCATGTATATTTGCGGTTTATATGATAAATTTGATTAAAATTTAGTGAAACAATTATTTGAAAAATTTAATTCTTATGTCTTAGCTGTAAATCCCTGCTCATTTGTCTTAGATTAAGTAGCTAAAAATAATTATGTTAATACATAGAAACTTAGAAAACGGCGAGTTTGCAGCTCCTTGATAATAGTTACTCCCGTATCGTTGGGCACGTGGACTAAGGAGTTAACCTCGTCTGGTTTAGTTTGACAGTGTCGAGGAGGGGAGGTCAAGGTTTGAATCCCGGCTGGATTTACTGAGGGCTTTTTAAAAAAAATTCTAAATGTTTTTTCCATTCTTTTTCCATGCAAATACTGGTACATTTATTCTAAATTCTATCGTCACCACCCCTACCTCATTAGTGTAAATAAGTGGATAGCCCAGATTATTGCACAAAATAACAATACAATTTTATTTTGATTAGTGGGCGTAATTCGGCTCTTTTGAGAAGGTTGCGCTCTCGATCGTTGTAGTGCCTGAGGTGCTATTACTCACGTGAGTGGTGGGGGGCGATACGATCCCGGGACCTTGGCTGCGAGAGAGTTGATCGCACTACTTGCCGGTCGCGCTCTGCTGCTCATGTGGAGTGACAAGTCTCGTACCGCGTGGCAGCCTTGTTCATTGTTGTTGGGCCGCTGACTTCACCTTGACCTTGACAGGAAGTAGTAATGACGGAGGAAACGGCAACGCTCGTTCGTTCTCTCACGAGAAAACACGAGATTTGGTTGGTGGGTTCCAGGAACGAAAGATTTTAACACGTTGATAATATTGTATCCTTTAATGGGAGCGATTTAAACTATACACATCGATAGAGGTATGTATTTTAATTGTTTTCTGGAATCAGAAGAAGAACAATTTGATAATCTTTGATTTATATTAATATGTTTTAACACCGAATTCATTAGCGGCTTCATTTAAGTGATGTAGTTGATGGTAGTTTTGGAGGTACCGGTACACACACGTTAGCGCTAATAGAGGATTGGAAACCCACAGGAATTAACCACCTCCAGAACACTAAGCCGAGATTTGCATCACAACCTCCCTGGCAATGGCATTTTATTATTTTGCCTTAAACTGCGTGATCAAAAGTTTGGGGATATTTTATAAAAGTAATACATTAATTTTAATTTACTGTGATGTTGGCTAACAGTGCTGGTCAGTTCGCTGAAATTACATTGAAAATTAATAAGTCGCTAAAGTGATTACTTGATAATAGTTCAATTTTATACATAATCTTTTACCCGGATCCTCGGTCCCGGCACAGATTTATCTGATTACCAAACCCTTCCTTCACCTCTGACAATACATCTTGTGAATGTGGGGAAAGCCAGGCCTCCACCGTGGTTCGGATCCCACGTTAAACTGTAGGTCCTCCATTTCATCTCATTATCACCCTACCATTGCACATTAGCGTAAGTGCGTTTAACCCGAACGGGTAGTAAGACGTGGTGATAATAATAATAATAATAATTTAACCCGGAGCTTGTTTTAAATTTGTGACAGTTATTTAAAGTGATATAATTAGGATTAACACGTACATAACAATACGTTCTAGCTTTTAGGTATATTTGGAAACCAATATGGGATAGCAAAAACTTTTTAAAAAACTAAGCGTATATGCTTTTTTTTAAGAATTAAAACTAATATTATTTGTAATCACACCTATACTTGAACATTTATTACAAAATAAAAGTACATCCACACATGACACACGATACATTTGGGGACACAATGGACTTGGCTCTTTAATATACATTTTTAGACAATTTTAAAGAAAAACATGCCCATTTTTTTCTTAGGAAAATCACATTATTATTATTTATAACCTTCATTAATACAATGTGAAACGGCAAATATCCAGAAGAGAGTGAATGTAAATTGAGCTAATTTATTTTTTTAATTTCTAGCTGTAGAAACAAATATTTATAAGACCCCTTAAATACATTATCATGAATCGCCCTAACTCGGATATAGACTAATTCTGTGGTAGAACTCCATTAAACACACGCACGCTAAGTTAAGATTTTAGAAATATACATTTGAACACAATAGGGGCACTATAAACGTAATATAATACACACATTTTTAAAAATCTTGATTACTCTAAAAACTAATATTTTGATTGAAGAAAAGTTTTCTATGGATAAAAACACCAAGATAATTAATATATTTAATTTGATGCCCAATCAATTTTTTTGTAAAATTAAAATTTGTTAGTTTCAAACTATCTGAAAATAAAATGCATTGACCAAAGGCAATGTTTTCTTAAAGGTAGTAAAATAAATTTAAAAAACATAGTAAACAAGGAGATGAATCTTTGAATATTACCAGAGGCAGAAAGGGCTGAAAAAAATAAGTTTCTATGGTCTAATAAATGTAAAAATAATACCAATAAAATAACAGTAAACATAATAATAGTCTAAATTGAGTTGAAACAAATTTCTCTTAACCTTTAATCGAGTTCATTACAAACTCGGCCACGAGGACGTAAAGAGTGGCTGTTGCATCTAACAGTGCCAGAGGTTCGAACCTAACCGACTACATTGGGAGGCATGATCATTATTTTCTCAGTTATAATTCTGAATAATTGCACAAAAAAGTTTATTTCTTATTTTTCATATTATATATATTCGTTATGACAGTTAAATTCGAAAGATTGATTTAATTTTTGTTAAGTATTTAACGTGTACTTTCCGAACTATTTTTTTATTAGCACGCGAGAATTTCTATGAACGAGAACGCAAGGGGCTACTAATTTTGTTGGGAAAGTTATTTTCACATACCTCCCAGGATTTGTTTGAATACTACAATTGACGTGTGACTGACGGCTTTACTTCCCACGTAGGGAGTTGTGCTACGGATTTTTATCGCTGAAGAAGTCCGTTGACTCCAGCTGGGCTTGAACCCACGAACATCGACTCCTGAGGCGAACACTTTACCACAAAACCACAGAGGTCGACTCTTTATCCAAACGGTAATTAATAACCTTCCAATATTAAGATTAGACTTGTGAATCCTTTTCATCTATCAGTCTTCAAACTGTTAAAAAAGCTAAACGATTATTTCCTGTAACCGGAGGCATTCCCTAATAGCCAGGGGCTAAAGGGATGGTGGTATGTATGTATCTCTTACCTCGACCGGCTAAAACATGTTCTCTGGTCAAAGAAACCTGCAACCACGGGTCTTGAGGGCAAAACTAAACTTGGGGAGAGTTTGCGTTTCGTCGACTTTGAAAGCTCTGGAGGGCAATGAGAGGGAGACGTGGGTTTCCGTTCAGGGGCGAGATGTTTAATCAAACTGCGGCGGCAGGTTGTGTGTACTTTTTAACCTGTTTTACGCCATGAATTTGCTAACGTTTACACACGAGGTTTAATTTTTTTTTAATCAAGTTATAATAATCGGTTATGTAGCCACGATTCCATGAAACAGGAGCCAAAGAGTTTGTAGAATATCAAGTTGTATAAGCCAGACTAAAGGAAGGTCAACTATCGTAACACTGGATGAAACACATTGCACACGTCAATAAATATCGCTTTATTTTAAAAGTGGTTTGTTATTTTAAAATATGATTCAAGCGAAAGGTATCACCATGTCTTCATTAAGTTAGCTTATTTTCAACGAAGTTTATGTGAAATGCCGAAACTCTTAAATATAGGTAAACCCTTAAAATCGTATATCTTAACACACTTAAAAAAAGATTAACTAGGCCAAATTGTTAATCAGGGCCATGACGGTTGATTCTAATATAATTTAAGTGTTTTGGAACTTTAAAATTACCATTCTTTTAAAAGATACAATGAAGAAAAATGTTCCTTCCAATAGGCGATTCTCTTAAAATGGATTCTTTCCGTAGACAAAACACTTATTTTTAAGAGCAAAATGGGTTGGTGGACTGAATAGTAAGAAAAATACAATTAATCTATAATAATATGTGCAGCATGAATAATATATATATTAGTTAGACCTAATGTTTTGAACAAACATTTTTGAAAGTAGTTACTACATTCAACGCTCGTGATTTTTTTTTAGATTAACTAATAAATTATGACCCGCTTCGGTGGCCGCATGGTCTAACGCTTTACTCTCGCAGTAGACTAGCCTGCCTATGACGGAGATCTAGAGGTTCGAATTTAGGTCGGTTGTACTGAGGGGTATTTTTCCCAATGGTTTTCCACATACTCTCCACTCAAATGCGGGTACACTTAATATAAATATAACTTTAATCCCTCACATCATTCGCGTAGTTAGTACATAAGCGTATAACCCGAACGGGTAATAATACACAGTACTAAAAAAAATAGTTCTCACATTTCCCTTCACTAAACTGGTCCCTCCCTTTTGCCAGAATATATCGTGAATGCACTTTTCTCTGAATGGAGGTTAAATGATAATTAAAGTAAGTGATTATTTTATATGTGTAATATACTTTTTTGAAACTAATGATGAGCACTTCAAATATTTTACACTTAAACTTGGGTTCCGGGGTACTAAAATGGTAAGAGTATCTCACCTCTTTCGGGCGCGATGGGGAGATGACCGATCGATCATCCGGCCAGATAGTTTACAAGCGCTAGATTGCTGAGGTGTCCGATTTTACCCCGGTTTTCAACCAGGAGACTGGGCACAGAGGTTTTTTTGGGGGCAGGGCTGCCTTGTGTGCCCAGATACATTGAAATTGTTGGCGTGTTTTCCCCACCCTCTATTCTTGTTTCAGTGTGCATGTCAGTTCATTTAACAAAGTAAACAAACACTGCGGAATTGGTTGGCTGCTGATAATTACATTTCATTACGCTTTTTTATGTACCTTGTGTAATTAACTATTCTGTAACAAGACCAGAAAATATCGTTGCATGGTGGTTGGACTTTTGTCTGTTGTTACTTTGCCTCATGTGTGACCACTTGTGGAAAATGTTGTTAGTAATGCACTGATGATTTTCGTCTTCCGTTCATATGGAGTTGTAACTTTTTCCAATAATCTTAATTTTTTGGTATGTATGGAGAATAAAAGCTTATAGTTTATCGTAGTAAAATAACATAACGTTTATTGAATATTTTCTGAATTGTAATACACCTGCATTGATGTGTCGTTTAACCTTGGCTACCCAAACATCTATTTAAACTTGCATTGTGATTGCGGTTCTTCATTGAATTGCTTTTTCTTTTTATTGTTTAAACAAGTTTACTATTAATTTGCACTGAGTTAACAACAGGAATCAAACGACAGAAACAATACCTATTTGTATCGATATTCACAGAACACAATCTGTCGAAACATACGATTAAATTGGTTTATTGTGTTATTTGTGTTTTGTGTTGAACTTTTAGGCTGTTTAACTATGGGAGTGTTATACTAACAACTTGTTAGTGGTACTTGCAAATGCCTTAGATTTACATTTTTGCATGGGCCTATACTTTTTTACATTTAATAATTCAGATGAATAATTACTTTTTCTGTAGAAACATGCCAGTTTTCATCAAATAAACGTTGGTAAAAAAAAATTGACCTTACCTTAATAACATAAAGATTGGATGTATTTCGACCATACACTCGGTTTTTCATAAATTAAAAATAGTATGTAATTAATTCGTGTAAAAAGTTTGTCTCGAGGCTATGTTTGATTGCAACATAATGTACATGATCTCCCTATCTCCCTCCATGGCTCACAGAGAAGTCGGCTGTGTCTACTCGTACTCCGCACAATGCCCTCAACTGAATGGGAGCTCCACGCCACCAACACATGTTGCCACTGGTTATTTCTGTTTTGTCTGTCACTATACGGTCCGCCACTGAATGTCCTTATCAGGCGAGTTCAGATGATACGGGTAAAAGTGGGGGACCGAACAAAATAAAATAGCTGCAAGCAGCGTGGAGTGTTTAATTAGAGGAGTAATTAAAAGTAGAGAATAATCCGAGCATGGCTAATTACTCTTCATTAATATAGACGACACTAGTGGTTTATTAACCTGTGGGGTGTGTGAGAAGGGAAGAGCTCTCGCCGGCAGAGGAACGTTAAGAAAGGAATAGGAATTTAAGGATTCCGCAGAAGGATTCATTGGCCTAACTCGGGTTCTTACCTCGTGAGTCGTATTATTGTTGGATATTTAGGAAATGTTCAGCATTATAAAACTAGGTTTTATGGGATTTTCTATTATGCCCTATTTTTAACAAGAGTAAGCTTATTATGAAGCATTGTTTGGTAATGTATCCATGCTAACTATGATTGCAATAACATTTTTTAAATCTTCAACATAGAATCTTAGTGGAAGCAGAAACGGGATATAGTATTAGATACAAACAATATGTCGATTAAAATAAAAAACTCTTACAGTGTTCACACCTCATACTGCAGCCTTTGGACAGAAAGGTAATGGTTGACTGCCTCGCTGTTTGTGACAAGCATGTAAACAATAAACTAGTGGTTCTCAAAGTGTGTGACGCGAAATTTACTAGATGCGCCTTTAAATTCCCAACGTTATATTATTGTTGATAAAAAAATAAATAGATCTAGTTTATTAAATACTATTTTTTAAAGTAATAAGAGAAAAGGATGTTTGAAAGTTTTAATATATTTATTTTCCAGATAATTTGATGGTTTACAATCAGATAGTTGAGTAATTAATGACAATATTGTTGTTTTTTACCCATAAGTTCTATTCTTGGTCCAATAGAGGATACACCCGCACACGCATTTCCTTTTTAAAAAAAAGAGAAGTCTCTCTGCGCATGCGCATGTACGAGTCTTCCATAGTGTCGCCAACTTGCACGTTCAGTATGCCGCGAGGACTCGCAACAAATAATAGTTTACCGCAAAAAAAAAGTAGAGACCCGTTGATGTTCCCTTTTTTAAAAATTAAGATAGCCATATTATCTGCTCCCATCACTATTTGCTGTATTCTCTCACTCTAAGAGAATTGATCTATCCTTATACTCTTGCTTAAAAATATAGATCAATAACTAAACACCTCTATCGTATACTAATTTTAATTAGGTAGGAATTAGTCGGACCTGGAAAAAAATATTCTGGAAAAGACTGGGAACTTGATGCGACAGGGGAAAGTTAGGGACATTTTAATAGTCGATGGGATACTCAAATATTTTTCCAGGCATGCAGTGAAAGAGTACAGCACAGTGTAAAAGATTAGTTTGACTCTCAATCATATGATTTTGCGTAAAAACCTACTTATTTGTTTGTATTCAATCTCATGTCAAGAATTTTAGTAAAAAAAATAAATAGTACAGATCTCCGCACGGACTTTCTCGCTCTATTGTATAAAAATGGAGATATTTACTCAAAACTCGTAATATATGTGAAACGAAATAATATACACTAGCAAACCCAAGCATAAATTGCGTTATACTTATGTAAAACATTTTTTGAGTCCCGAATTGAAATGTTATAATTTTTATTCTTAAAGAATTAATGTCCTCATTTGTATGTTTGGACAGATAAAAAGATAAATATAGGGTCCACGAGGGTCAACACTTCGTATTAAAATTTCGACTTCTGGTTAAAATTTTCGACATTTTATTAGGTGTTGCTCATCTTCATGTCATCTCATTACTATTAAATTCTTCATTTATAATTATTTTGACCAATAAAAAGAGTAAATATTGACTATTGAGTCTAAAATGGAGATAAATCATCGTTGTACAAACATTTCTCCTAAGAGGTTTAAGAAAACATAACAAACTTTTTGAGGGACTTGCTTATATTTAATTACTCTATGGCATTGGAGAATTATTGCGTTAGAACTTAAGCAGTATCTCTTTACAACTAAAGCTCACAAAATTGTATTAATATATTTGCCAATATCTCAGAAACTGTTGGTTTTATAAAAATATATTCCATATAGAAGTTTTTTATTTTTTATAGTACTACAATTTTGCATTGATAAATTATTTATAATCTTAATCAATGCCTAGATACGAATTTTAATCAATATCTTTATAACTGATTTTGAGAAAATCGATTTTTTCTCTTTTTTCCCTATATTAAACTGCTCTTAATTTTAGGTTTAAACAGACACACAGACAGACGTCATTGCAAATACCACTTTTTAGAATTCGGGGGGTCATGAGACGTGGACATCCATCAACATTTCAGGTTAGATTTTTTTAAGGCCGCACTACTTTACCTTTTGTGTTCGAAAAGTTAAAAAATATAAATATTTGCGTATATCTTGAAAGTTATTGGTTTTATAGAACTATGCTTCGAATAAAATATTTGTAATGATAAGTAATTTCATATCTCAAGTAGTTTCTGAGATATGATTAAAAAAAAAGATGATTTACTCATCAGACCTGAGCCCTTAAAGTCACTTTGGCGAAATATTGAGAGTAGCCATTTTGTTTAGAATATTTATAAAGGTTTAGAATGAAATTTAATCAAAATCGTTAGAGCCGATTTTGAGAAAATCGACTTTTTCTCTTTTTGCCACTCAGTAAACTTCTCTTAGTTTTAGGGTTGAATAGCCGATTCCAAAAACCCCTCGGGGCAGCCCCATGAAAACCCTAGATACCAAGTTCTAGCCTGATCGATAAAGTAGTTTAGGCTCTAGTTGGAGATACAGACAGACAGACAGACAGACAGATGGAAATTCAAAAACAACCTTTTCTGATTCAAGGGGGTCATGAAACGTCGAGATTCATCAAAATCTAGAGTTCGATTTTTTTGTCAATCACAATACTTTCTCTACCTTTAAGATAGCGAGAAACTAAAAAGTGAAAATAATCAGATATTTATTGATTTGTAGCTTTGAATACAAAGTACTGGGTAAATATTTTTTGTCTGGAAATACTGTAAAAGTAAGGAAAGTTCTATACTTATAAATAAAGTGTATCCGCCCTGATAGCGTTTTCTTAACTAAATTGATGCTAAATCTTAGTAATAAACATAAAATAATTATTTTTATCAGGTATTTTTTTCTTGCATAAAGTTGTTTACTTTATCAAATAGAAAGTATCGCAGTCATGAAAATTGTCAACCTCAACATTATGTATGGATCTTGACATTTTATGTGCCCCCTAACTCAAAAAAGGGGGTCCATACAATTCTGTGTGTATCTACAGCCACATGATTGTCCGTACCTAGGGCTACAGCGGTTTGATAGATTTCGTTAAAACATATTTAGTCGTTATACCTAGAGGCGGAATTGGGATTTTAATTCTAGTTATAAAAAGAAAAGTATTTTACTAATGACTGAATTGTGAACATTTGAAGTTTTTTTTAAAATGCTTCCAACAATTTTGATTAAAATGTAAATCTGAAGAGTGTTTTATATGAGTAACGAAATAACATGTTGGTTTTTATAAGTTAAATTGATTTAAAATGGTTTACTTATAACCGATTTTTGAAAATGTTATACAAAATATAATATAGACTTACTATTTGAGAAATTATATACAATTAAAAAAATAATCTTAATTTTTAAAAATAAATCATCTAAGTCGCAACTCTTATTCAACTACTCCTTAATTAAGAGTTGATAGTGTAGAATATTTTCTATAATGTTGTTACAATTGATTGTGCCGTACCATTGATTTATGAAATTAAGTTTATTTTTTATTTTTTCAAGAAAATTAGACCTAAAGCTTTAATGTTGATTTAGGTACTTTAATACCTGCCCCTTTCTTATAAAAAATGTGTTCCACAATTTTGCTCGGATATTTTCGTGTCTTTTGTTTGGCGTTTAATTTTGTCTTATTTATAAAATGTTTTCATAACAAATAATATTTATGTCAATGTTATTAATTATCAGAATTATATTTTAGTTAGTAGGCCCTACATTTAACGCCAACGCTATTAAATTATTATTATAAAGAATGGGGATGATCAAGTTAGTTTTAGGGAAGGTGCACCCACATTAGCATGGGTATAAGATAAAAAAAACTTCGGTACACCCACTCAGAATTCGAACTTCGACCTTTCCGATTCAGACAAACCTGTTTATTTCGATTCTGACTCCTTAATCTTTGATATCAGGTGCATATTTACAAGACAAACATTAGGTGACGGATAGTGTTTGTTGTTTGACTCTGTATCTGTGAAACTTTCTTAGGAGCCGCTGCTATTTCATGTTGAAATATTTGGTACCTACCTTATTTTTTCCTCCGCCTCTTGTTTCTTCTTCTTTGTTGCTGTGTAAGATTTGAAGGACGATTGAAGCACGTTCTTGGCGCTGTGGAATGTGGTCGTGATGAGTTTGAGGCGAGACTCTCAGAAATGCTCATATCGATGGGGCGAGCGAGCTTGGCGTGGAAAACTGGGATGGATGTACTTGCCCTTGTAGCAGCACTCGGCGACATGCTCTCCTTTTGTCCTCTTTCATTATGTCCTCGGTAAAATAAATATAATATTTATTCAGTAGAAACCTAAAGTTTGATTCTATTCGCATGGTTCTAGAATATCTGTTACGGTGTCCTAGAATTTGGTGAGAAATGTTTATCTTCATTTAAAAAGTTTGTTATCAAATTCCACGTTGCTCATGACTAATATTAAAGAACTGTTGAGATTACTATGTGTAGAAAATTAAACTTTCTTTATTGAAGCAAATTTTATTTATTTTGCAAAAATAAAATAATCTACGATCACTACAAAAACACCAACCTTATCTCATTATTATTATTATTATTATTATTATATATTTTTTGCACCACGTCTTACTTGCCCGTTCGGTTTATACACTTATGTAGGAATTACAATGGTTTTAGGTATTAGGAAGATTATATTTATAGGTAGTGTATCAGCATTTCCCTGGAGGGAGAGTGGAAAACCATTTTGAAAAACCACCCTCAGTACACCCGACCATGATTTGAACCTCGAGATCTTTGTCACGTCATTGGCAGTCTAGTCTATTGTGAGAGTAGCGCCTTAGACCATACGTCCACCAAAGCGGAGTCAAGGCCTTCATAATTATTGTATTCAAGTTTTTTTTTGTTATTTTTTAGATTTATATAAATAAATCTCGAATTTCTCGAAGACCATAAGATTTGAGGTATTTGAACGTCCCATCTCTACAGAATAGACTAAAATTGATACATCGCGTTATAACACATTTTTAAAATGATAGGACTCTCATAACGTAAACTTTGTTTACCTGTTACCTACTTGAAAGGAGATCTTATAACTTTTCTAGTAGTCTTCCTATAATAATTGTAGTGGAGTGTGGAATATCGAGTTTATACATACTTTTACCAGACCGAGCTAAGAACCCTGTGTTCATAAGTGTTTTTTTGTTTTTGTAGGATGATTACTTGTGTGCAGCCCATCTTATTCACGTAGAAAAGAACTGAAAATACTCATTCCTAAAATGTGTTTTTGGTTTCTCTTTGCATGTGTGTGTTTAGTGTGTTTGTATCAGCGGGTCGTTNCCTTTCCCCCCCCCCCCCGGCACCCCCTTTTCCCCTAGCTGCCACTACGGCCAAGCCACCATGTAAGCTACTCTGCGTTATGTCGGCGGCAGCGTGTATACAAAGTTCTGAAAGAGAAGAAACTACACTGGATATCATCTCTGAGAGAATTTTAGGAAACATAGTTGGCACAACGTTGGTTCGTCGATGTTGCCAGTATTTCCTTCTTACTCCAGCACACACCTTCCTAAATAACTTAAAGCAAGTAGATTTGGCAACATTTGACGGAAAGAGAGCGAAGATAAAGCTTTTCTCCGTGAGAGCTGCATTTTACTCGGCGGCTATATTCAGTGTAGCATTAGTGGATCGTGTAAGTCGGGCTATGTCTGGCTGTGTGCGCCGTGTCCCCTCTCCCCGCAAGGCCAGGCGCGGCAATGTGCCGGATGTGTGGTTGGCTGCCGTGACGTCACTTATTTCGCAGGGGTCGCCAAACTAGGGACTAGGTCGAGCCGGAGTCCTGGGGAATGCGCTTCGCTTGAAAGGGAGATTTTGTTTTTTGCTTGTTTCGTCTTATGTCTGTGCGCGTGTAAAGATGTTTCTTCTTTCTACAAGTTTGAATGTGTGTGCGTGCGTGTAAGAGACAAGCTTGGAGCCTCCACGCTACATCACGGGTATATAGTTTTACCCGCATCTGTGGGCACGCTATCTAAATGTCGGGCTCATCTAAACTTGTTTGATTGTCCATGGGAGGTTGAGGTGATGTTTGCTGAATTGTTTCCCACGTTCTTTACACGCAAATATGAGTACTTTTTACAAATTATATTGATGTAATTTCCACCCTGGTAGCGTAAATAAATATGTATAGCCAGAACGGGGAGTAAGGTAAAGTGGAAGGAGCGGAGGAAAACAAAGAATTTAAAGTATCTGTTTTGGTTTTTGGTAAGTATGGGACGCTCTAAACCCTTGAATCCTATGGTATTAGAGAGAGTTGTAAAAATCTCAAAAAAAGTATCGCGAATACAATTATGAAAACCTTGTCTTCAAATAACATTTTGAAGTAATTGATCAAAGGAATTATATAGACTTGTGTGGGTGGACGAAAAACATAATCACACAAAAGAAGACAGAATTATATTAATGTAATTAATTTACTAAAAACCTGTTTTCGTTGTTTATGACGTAATAGCATTTGTCAGTGGCACAAAGTCTTAAATAACTGTTTTAAATTATAAAGAAAATTAAAGATTAGGACTCTAGAAATATAGGATTTGACCCATGTCTATAGTTTTTTTTATATTACCATGGTTAGGTCCTGTGTCAGGACTTGACTCTATCCTATCACTTCTTATAGCCGGTAAACATTTCAGATAATCGAATTACAGGGAAAATACCAGAAACATTATCCAATGTGCTACATTGTATCATTAACACCGATTCAAGTTATATTCTCACACTAAGGTCGGTGTTCCCCGGTCTGCCATACACCCCATTATTTTAATCAAATCTTATACGAATACATCCCATTTCCCTGTAATTCGATTATCTGAAAGGTTTACCGGCTATAAGAAGCGATAGGATAGGGTCAAGTCCTGACACTTTAGCTCAATCATTAAAGCGTTTGATAGTAAACTAAAGGTATTAGGTTTAATTCTCGGGAATTCCTAAAAATGTATCACTGTATCAATGTATCTAAATGGCATTTTGTCTCTTCGCGTTAACTTTTAGTCGACTATCTTGTGTCTGAATGCTGTGATTGCTTTAGAACAACCGCGGGCAAACTTTGGTCCGTACACAAATTAAAAACTTTCTGGATTTTATTTACAAAAATGACAGATTAAATACATAATCAGTGCGTGTTTATGAACATGTGAACGAATGAGCAAGCTCGTTTATAATGTCACGTGTGTAAAAGCATAAGCTCGTGTTTACGGTAATCACAGTAGCTATTTGACTAATTATTATGTTTTTTGTGTGAAAATAAAGTTAGTTGTTTTTTTTAGTAAATTTAGGTTTTTGTCACGTGCCCCCTGCTAAATACCTTACAGATGTTCAAGTGAGCCTCGGGGAGAAAAGTTTGCCCACCTCTGCCTTATAAGTTCAATAGCATAAGCTGCTTATAATTATCTGCACATACTTTAAATATTAGGGGTTGAACGAAATAGTTTGGTACAGAAGGGAAGATAGCAAACTTCTGCATTATTATTGTACTTTAGTTATTTAAAGAGTTCAAACTAAAATGATACATTTTAGTTTAAATTTTGTTATTACGTTCACGGTTTTATAAAAGACTTTAATATTGTAGGTATGAGTAAAGCAATTAATATGAGACTAAAATTGTATTATCTTTGATTGATTATGCATTTCTTGGGTTTTCGGCAATAAATCGATAGTTTTCAATTTTTATTTTTTTCATAAATATTTTTTTGTTTGTTAATAGGTGTCTACTGAAAATAACAGCACGCATCAGCACTGTGTTTTCAAAAATTATATAAATCCAAGTTGACCTTTGATTTTGATACCGCAATTAAAACGGAATATCGAGGTGTAGCTATTGCAACTTTCAAACTATCCCAGTAGCTATTTGTTTTATGAGGTTATTTTGATAGAGGTCTTGTAAGCGCAATCGCTGCCATTCATACACCCACAATTAAGTGTTAACTTGCTGAATATAAGTGGCTAACCATAATAAATATAGTAACATTTTAAGTAAATACAGCAATGTTTTCCTGAAGTGAGGGTGACAAATCGCATTGTGAACCAAATATATACCAGTATAATCTGATCGGGAAATGAGTCTAGTCCTTTGAGTTCAGAGACGATCGGCCTTTTTGATCTAGTGGTCAACGTTTCTGGATACTGATCCAAAAGTCGATTCCCGGTGGTACCATAGATGTTTTACCCGAAAGGAAAACTTTTCCTATGGTCACCATTGTCTGGACAATTAGGCTTAAGTTAAGTTTAAGATTTCCACTGGATCCACACTTTAATACTCATTATCATCACTTCATCTCTTTGCGGGTATGACGTGTAGACCCCTCTGAGGTAATACCCTGGACTACGTTATTTTCCCACAGAGTGGCTTAAAGTCTACACACACGGTGACTGAACAAGATACTCAATTTCTCACGGTAAAAACACAAGTTCAAAGCCGAGCGCGCTAGGCCCACACCATTTATTCCGTTTTCTTCCTACTTAGGAAGGTAGTGTATCACAAGACGGTATTTTCTTTGCTCTATATTTATCCTGTCCTCGATGCCAAGAAATATTGAATGCTAAACGAAGGAACACATAATCTCTCACACGGCGTCTAACAATTATTATTGTTCGCAGACCAACACCTCGACTCGGTTGGTAAAGTGTCTGCCCATTTATATAAAGGTAGCCGGTTTTGATTTCCAGCGAGCGCTAACATCTTATTATTTAAATCGGGTTTGTCTTCTCTAATTTAATGTTCGAAAGTCCGGTTGTTTCTTATCTCTCTTTAATTAATTTAGAATTAGCCGCATATAGCCTGTACATACATTAATTGCGTGAATAAACCAAACACTTTATTTGTTTACTGGTTGATCCTTTAATCCAGACAGGGGTCCTGCCGTGGCCGACCACCCCTGAGGGTCTCCAAGGGACTACCGTTCCCACCCCTGCTGGAGCCTTTAAGGTGAGCTAAAGCAGACATAACTCAAGTGGTCTAAAGTTCACAATAATCAAGTCTCAAGCGCCACCTAGAGGGTGTTAAGTGTCTAGAAACAATATTAGTGGGAACTAAACGCTTGGCGCAAGTGTTGTGTGTACTTAGAATCAATCGTGCGTTAAAAATTACCCAGTTTTCAAATCTGTGCTTTCTAATTTAAAAATACAATTATTAAAAAATAATATCAATGCAATATTGTACTAAAAACGACTTTCAAAGTAACTTGAATCCAACAACGCGCTTACCTATAAATATACAACCCTATCGTAATGATTTACTTTCCTTTAAAACGATGAACCCAAATATAAGTACAGTATCTCCATGGCTTCTTTGGTGCTGAATGACAGCTAAAAGCTTTGAAAAGTTACCAGACCAAATTATGTATCCCTACGACGAACCAAATGATCTTCAAAACATGTGTTTAGCAGCTGTCACTTCTGACAGTCAAAATGTAGGTATATATCTAAATGTTGACTGTAAGAAGTCAGCTGTGAGCTGTCAAGTCAGCACCAAAGAAGCCATGGGGCTTCTGTAGGCTTACTAAATTCATTTAGGCAACTCCTGGGATTGAACCTGGACCCCCGTACAAACGTAAGTTGTGAACTAAGCTGTGACACATTGACTTTGGGTTCCTTGAACGTTGTGATCTGTATACACGTGGGGGTCTCCGAGGACTGCCATTTCATCGCATCGTTTACTGAATTTGGCGGGATAAAGCAAATAACGAATGGCTTTATTTGAATTAATACGTTTAAAATAAGTATTATTAACGGTTTTAATTCAATGGGTAGGATCAGAAGAGTAACTTAGAAAAAATACATCCTCATTAGAGTGGATATAGTGTGGGAAAATCACAGTGAGAAATTATATGTGAAAAATCATCACTAGTGCACCCGGCCGGGATTAAAACTTGTGCCTACCTGTCAACGCTGACCTTGTTAATTGTGAGTCCAACACCTTATATTGCGTGACCATCACTTCGGGTCAGTGATGGATGATAAAATAATAGTGGTTTGGAAATGTTTCCGTCTGACCTGTGTAAAAGTATCAAAACTGTAACTCTAGTGTATTGTAAATCCCCCTCCCTGCCTTATCCCTGAGAGTAAAAGTATTGAACTGTCTTCAATGTTGACTGTGCCCCAGGGTGAACAAATACTCATAGGATTTTATTTCCATCCTAGCTGGTGCCTAATTAATGTATTGACAGTATTTTGTGCGGCTCTCTTCTGATCATCAGGCACTATAAATACTATATTTGTTGTACGTGTTATTGTAAGTCAAGCTAGTTAGTAATGTACAAGCTGCTTTAACTTATGTGGGAGTTTTTAAAATTCCCACTAACCATATGTTAATAATAAAACTAATTTCATTTATTATAGTGCAGGCCAAGTCACATACCTATAATAGGCCAGCACTGAAAGGTACACAAGTACCTTACATAAACACATTATTATTATTATTATTATTATTATTATTATTATTATTATTAGCACCGCATCTTACCACCCGTTCGGGTTATACGCACTTACGCTAATGTGTAATGGTAGGGTGAAATCCGAACCACGGGGGAGGCCTGGCATTCCCCACATTCACAAGATGTCTTGTCAGAGGTGGAGGAAGGGTTTGGTAATCAGATAAAACTGTGCCGGGACCGAGGGTTGAACCCTGGCCGCCAGCACAGAAGTCTTGACACCTTACCCCTAGACCGCCAGGTCACCAACACATAATTACATAAGAAAACAAATTAAACACTCATATATAAGTAGTGATACAGTCACAAGATAAAGAAAAAATAGTAATAATAATAACACGCACTAAATTAATAAAGGGAAGTAGTGAAAATCAATCAGCATTGATATCGATTATAAGGATTAAAAATTAAAAAAAACAGTAAGCATAATCCTGCAAAGTTAGATACTAGACTGTCTCTTCTTCTGTGATAAAAGTCGAGTTCGACAAATCTAGAAGTTGTGCTCTGGATACAACGGTCGATAAGACTGATGGAAACTACCATGGACACAAAACGGTTTCAGATGGGAATATAACATGTTTGTAAAATATATATACTATATATCGCTACTACTTTGAGCCTTGTTAGAGTTATCGAAAGAAACCAATTTTTGATTACGAGACGCCCGAGATACCTATATGATCAAGGGCAAATGTACAAAAAATATTGCAATTAAAAAAAAAGTTAATCACAATAAAATATAATAATATTAATAGGATAATAATAATGTTAAAATAATAGCCAAAAGGTGATATCATTGCTGTAATATTGTTTTTATATAAAGGATGCGGGGTAATATGAAGCATATGTTACTGCAAATGCAATGGACTCTGTTTGGACAACTGTGCAAATATTAATTAGCGGGCTTATTAGCTTTCTGTTTGAAACAAATGTCGCGAAATCATTTTAAAAACAGAATATCCTCGTGCTACGCTCGTAGTCGTCAATAAATACCTATGAGGATCGCGTAAGCCTCTACGCCTCCAATGATATGCAGTCGTTGTAATTCAAGGAAAGAATGTGTGTAGCCTATTACTAAAAATATCACGTAAGCAGCTGTTTTCCCTTACAATGACTTGCAGTCCGTACATGTGCAAGTGCATTGACTGGTGCAGGTACAACGCGCATAGTAATGAGAGTTAAAGGCTGCGTCCCATGCACTCTAACGCAGTATTTGTTTACCTGCTCTAGCAAGTCGACTTGAATGGTTGTCAACAGCTATTGGTTGGAAATCTTCCTTTGAAATTCTTTGTTTTAGGAAAGATAAGCTTTTAAATATAACGATTATCACCATAAGGAACATTTTTTCGCCGGACCCAAAGCTCTTAATACGTGTTTTTTTCTAAGCATTGTGTCTTACTAACCGTTCGGGTTATATACTCTTATGTACTAATTACGCTAATGGTTTTATGGATGGGAAAGGTTATATTTATAGGAAGTGTACCAGAATTTGCTTGGAAGAGATGAAACCCGTTTTGGAAAACCACCCTCAGTACACACGACCGAGATTCGGACCTCTATATCCCGGTCATCGGCAGTCTAGTCCGGCACAAGAGTAGCGCGTTAGACCATGTGACCACCTAGGCGGGTAGTATTGCGTGTTCAATATATATCATGCAGAGTGCCTTGCTTGAAAGGTTTTAATTCAGTAAAAAGTTCATCAGTCACACGTTGATCAAAATCGTACAGCCCCTGAGTCGAAAAGAGGCCAACATCACCAATACCTAAAAAACTTGACAACAACTTCTTCTTAGCATCGTGTCTTACTAACAATTCAGGTTGTACGCATATGTATTAATTACGCAAATGAGTTAGGGATGAGTAAGGTTGAATTTGGTGGATGTGTACCCGCATTTGCGTGGAAAACCATTTTGGGAAAACCGCCCTCAATACACCCGACCAGGATTCGAACCTCAATCTCGCTTTCGTCGGCAGTCTAGTACATTGCGAGAGGGAGGCCTTAGACCATGCGGCCACTGAAGCAGGTGAAAAAATTAATCAAAAATTAAAATATTTATAATTTACAATTATCATTTTAATTTGATATTGATTTGATGGAATTATGTTTTATGCAATTATAATAGTTGTGTTTATACTAGCTTATCATGTTTGTTTTAAAATCTTCACAAGCATCTAAACAAAGAATTAAATGTTCTGTTTTCAAAAAGAGCAATGAAAAAACCTGAGTTTTGTTTGTTTGATAGCAATCTGTTATAGTTGGCCCACACTGAATGTTTATTGTACAACCATATCGCTCAAGTAGGTCTACAGTATATAGCCGCCATTAAAATGCTATTTTCTCGGTACAAACATGCAAATTTCTAGAGTTTTCAACCACACTTTTAGCTGGTCATAAATGGTTCATATAATCATTCTAGAAAAATAGTGTGCAGTTGAATTTATATCACAATATAGTGTTCTCCACATTACTCTTTATAACTTTTAATCTCTCTCTTTGATACATTTCTAAGAGTAGAGTTACAAATGCACGAAGTAAGCGTATTTGCTTAAACCATACGGTATTGCTTTCGAGTAATTCATAGTATACTACTAGAAATATCTAAATCTAACATCTAAATTATAATAACGCTTGATGGAAATGGTGTGTGAGTAAATTATTTTTTTACACATATAATGTGATCCTTTCACACACACCCGTGACAAATAAAACTAAATTATAGGCAACTGTACAAGACAGGATTTTCCCCGTTACCTTTATCGGTGTGCACGCGGACAAAGTGTAATGCTTTTTTAGTTTTGCTTGACGGAGAGCTTGGGGTTTTAATCCCGGCTGGTTATATTTAAGGAGGTTTTCCCTAAATAGTTTTTTACTCTGTCCTCGTACATTTCCGCTTAATAATAACCGTTTCATCGCTACCCCATAAGCGTAATTGAAAGGTTTCAGCATGTTAAACATCTAGAACTCTGTTTATAATTTTTTTTTAATCATAATTAGGTGAAATTAACTCATTTCTAAAATTAAACTGAGTGATTTAAAACATAAAATTATGTCTCCTAAAACGAATAGTCATATTTTAATAATGTCACAACAGAAAATTTTAAGACAATTCAAAATTTAATTTCTTTATGGATTTTGAAGCTTAATAACTGACATAAGAAATACTGCCGTGTGGGATGACTTTCTTTGAGTAGGTGGAGATCTTATCTATAACGTATTCAGAATTTTAAGCATCCCTTGTTTGGTTACTTGGTTGGTTCTTTAATAAAAAAATAATATTTCTATATTTTTATTTTAATAATTACACATTTTTCATGTTACTTTTTTAAAGAACTACACAATTTTGAAATCGCTCACACTCCTTAGCTCTTATCAGCTCTAGAAATGGTGGACCTAGGTTAAAAATAAGAACCACATGTCCTTGTGGGAGCAAATGTATATTCAAAATGCGTTTACACGGGGTCTTGCAGGATGAAAACCCTGTAAAACTGAGAGAAGTCCGAGGATTTGTTAGGTCAAAGAAATTAAGAAGCTGAAGCTTAATCCAACTTTTTAGTGGTGTGACCTTGAAACTCGTGCAGGCTGTCAATAGGACTCGTAGCATTAAAATAAATTGCTATTGACTTATATAACAATACTGTTTTATCAAGTACATAACTAGCGTTATTGTTTTATAACGTTACGCTTATAATATATTTGCATTACTAATTTGAGTTTACACACCTGTGTCAAGTACAGTTCAATACTAATGTGCAAACTTCCCGTCTCTGATAGTTTGTCATCCTTAGTTAAACATTTTGAGATTATTTAGTTCATTTCTCTAAATATGGCCCTCCATGTTGGCCAAGTTGGTAGTATGTTTATTGAGCAAAGTATCCCAGGTTCGATTTCTTTTATGGAAACAAAAATTAATAATTTGTTAAATTGGGATCAGGGGTTTTGGTAGTTATATTATTATATATATTATATATTTATAGCATCTACTGTATAATATATGTAGATATGTATGTAAACACAATTAAGGGCATTTGACATGTACTTTCTGAACTGAGTGATTAAATCAGCACACAACTTAGAAACTAGCTTAATTATATACATCATTATGCGTACTATAAGGGTGGCCATACTAAGGTGACGACAACGGCCTAGCGATAGCGACTCTGGCGTGGACGTGATCATTTATTTGGGTTTCCCATATAAATAACATCGCTCAACGTTCCAGCGACCAAGTCGCAAGTGTGGCTGCTATTCACTACAGCAGCGCTATGCCGTCTTGTTCCTTCCCATGTCGAGATCTAGTCAAGATTATATTCTCGACACGTGGGATGTGTCCTTGAATGATGGCCTCGCGCACGCCGTGATTAAGCTCAAAAGGCAAACTGCCGTGTGAATCTGTAAGTAAGGTAGTATTATGTTTTAAGTCAGGAGCATAACAGTCTCTTGACGGACAGAATACGGTAGGAAAATTAAAGATTCTTTTGGCGGTCAGCATTATTAAAATTTTACTATATTATTAGTATTATTTTATAGGTATTGATACAATCCTTCAAACGTGACAGTTTCAGATAGCATGACTAAACGTATGAATATATGTTAAAGGATATATATATTAAATTTGGAGCTGTCGGTTACTGTTATCGGATCTCTATTATAGTCCAGGATGTGTGTGTTGAGGTTCGATAGTTACACATTATCAAATTATAACAACATGTGATTCATTAGTGTTTTGTTTTGATTGTTTGATTTTGTGGCTTGTAATTAATACAATTTTTATCTAATAATATAAACTCTTATAGTTTATAGAGGATAGTCTATAACTCACATACGAGTATCCTACGTAGTATTGTTAACGTTTAGTTAATATTTAATAAAATGAAGCTTTGTGTATGCATGTGTCTTGAACATTGCGCAATAGCTACCGCGTACAGAGGTTTGAAATTTAAGTACTCGCAACCCCTGTGCACATAAATGTGCACCTTGAAGACGGAATTTAGAAATTTTGATTAGAATTATTTTGATTAATTAAAAACCGGAAATCTGAAGAAATATTAACGTTGCGAGAAATCTTTACTTCTTCATTTTATATCATTTACCATGTAGTTTGGTGGCAATGGGAATTTGGTTCCCACGGAGAATACACAAAAAGAGTTTGGGTGTCTACAACAAACTCTTCTGATGTTTCCATGATGCTCTGATTTATTTCTAATAAATAGCTTTTATGAATTAATACGTTTATTACCCTACAACCTTTATATCCTACATTCTTTACACTTTACATCCTTTATACACTGGTAAAAAGGGCAAGAAGTAAATCATAAAAAAAATTATACAAAGGCTAAAAGGGGTAAAAGAAACAAAGGCTTAAAAGGGGTTAAAAAGTTAGCTGTATAAAAAGCGTAAACGTGATGGAAATGGTGGAGAAGGTAAAAGAGGTACAGAATAAAAAGAGCACAGAGTAAAAATAGCTAAAAGTAGATCTAATCATAAAAGGGCAATAAGACCAAAAGGGCAAATATGGAAAAACGTCCTAAAATGAAAAAGGGCCACAGTTAAGAAAAAAAGGAAAAATGTAAATAATAAGTAAGGGTATAAATATTAAAAGGTGTAAAAGAAATAAAAAAATGTCCCGAAAGATTAAAAATTCGCAAAAGGGGTGAAAAGAGAAATAATGTGTAAAAGATTAAAGGGATAAAAGCGTAAATGGGGTGGAAAAGTTAAAGAGGGTAAGAAGGATAAATAGGGAAAAAAGGGAAAAATTGCAAATAGGTTCTTACATTAGGGTAAAGAGGGTAAATGCGGTAAGAAATCTTCAAAATAAATGTGAACTTCTAAACATGTTCAAATTATATCTCTGTTTTGATATTGTTTACTAAATTAGCCTACTTTCGCGTTTTGTATGACAATCTAAGAGTCTACCCGCCTCGGTGGCGTAGTTGGCTAACGCGCTTGTCGTGTTGAGCTCGACTGCTGAGGACGGGGAGATCTAGGTTCGAATCTCGGTCGGGAGAACTGGGGATGGTTTTTCCTAGAATGGTTTTCCACTCTTCCTCCACCCATATGCGGGCTCACTTCCTCTAATTCAACCTTCCCAATTCCTAATCTGTTATAGTAATTAGTACTTAAAGCGTATAACTCGAACGGGTAGTAAGACGCAGTGCTAAATATTAAATTAAAAAATCTAAGAGTCTTAACCATGAGAGGATTAATATTGAAACGTAGTTATTTAAGACTTGTTCACTATTCTTGTGGTTTATTTTATATATTAAAATTAATAAAGCTACTATACAGATTCCACATGCGAATGAAGGGTACATCAGCTAGTAAGTCAATAAAAAACGCGAATCTTGGCTTACGGTGGAAACGCGGTAGACTCCTACTAATCTTGAGGTGAATCCTAGGTATTTTGGGCTACGCGTCACCACTTTGATTATTGTATCGGTACGTAATGTCAAGGGTAAGGATGGGCATTTAAACTCATTTTAACGAATGATACAAGCCTCATTTGTTGATTATTTTTTGGAGCTTTTTTTAGAGAGAGTCTTACTATCAATTCAGGCTATACACTTATGTACTAATCACGTTAATGGATTAGGGATTAGGAAGGTTAAATTTATAGGAAGTGTACCCACATTTGCTTGAAAAGAGAGTGGGGAACTAATTAGGGGGGGAAACACGTAAGTACACGTGACTGGGAGCTAATCTCGATCTCCCGGTCATAGGCATTCTAGTCAATTGCGAGTGTGATGCCTTAGACCACGTGGCCACTGAAGCTGGTGTAGTTTCTATTGACCTCGGTGGCGTAGTTGGCTAACGCGCTTGTCGTGTTGAGCTCGACTGCTGAGGACGGGGAGATCTAGGTTCGAATCTCGGTCGGGAGAACTGGGGATGGTTTTTCCTAGAATGGTTTTCCACTCTTCCTCCACCCATATGCGGGCTCACTTCCTCTAATTCAACCTTCCCAATTCCTAATCTGTTATAGTAATTAGTACTTAAAGCGTATAACTCGAACGGGTAGTAAGACGCAGTGCTAAATATTAAATTAAAAAATCTAAGAGTCTTAACCATGAGAGGATTAATATTGAAACGTAGTTATTTAAGACTTGTTCACTATTCTTGTGGTTTATTTTATATATTAAAATTAATAAAGCTACTATACAGATTCCACATGCGAATGAAGGGTACATCAGCTAGTAAGTCAATAAAAAACGCGAATCTTGGCTTACGGTGGAAACGCGGTAGACTCCTACTAATCTTGAGGTGAATCCTAGGTATTTTGGGCTACGCGTCACCACTTTGATTATTGTATCGGTACGTAATGTCAAGGGTAAGGATGGGCATTTAAACTCATTTTAACGAATGATACAAGCCTCATTTGTTGATTATTTTTTGGAGCTTTTTTTAGAGAGAGTCTTACTATCAATTCAGGCTATACACTTATGTACTAATCACGTTAATGGATTAGGGATTAGGAAGGTTAAATTTATAGGAAGTGTACCCACATTTGCTTGAAAAGAGAGTGGGGAACTAATTAGGGGGGGAAACACGTAAGTACACGTGACTGGGAGCTAATCTCGATCTCCCGGTCATAGGCATTCTAGTCAATTGCGAGTGTGATGCCTTAGACCACGTGGCCACTGAAGCTGGTGTAGTTTCTATTGGGCATTTGGCATGAAAATTGAAAAAAAAAAATGGACCTAAACTTTTATTTCCTTCTATCTCACCTTTAGGAATTATCCTCGCATACGGAGGAATTCCCATATGTGCTTGTTTATTCCTAAAGGTTCTTTCCACCAAATTCCCACTATGCATACCGTGTTAGTAAATGGTCCCAACTTTTATCAGGATTTTAAAAATGCAGTGTGGAGTAAGATTAAGTCTAATTACTATAAAGTAATTTTATAAAACGGCGATCAAATGTTTCATTATTAACTAGAGTCTCGTCCTTAGGTAACTGATCATCATTGCCTCTGCTGTACCTCAAGAAGTGCTTCAGCCCCTGGTGTAGTCTTGTGTATAACATTGGTGGGAGCCGTCTGTTATTGCTTACATTGAACCCTCCGCGCCTGCCGCCTACTGTTCAGCGCTTCGACCGGGGGGCCTACTTGGCTGCTTGAGCCTTCTAGTCCATGCCGGTTTAAAGGGGATAGTGGCAGCTAAAATACTAAGGGGAAAAGTTATGTGGCTACCTGCCTCGGTGGATGCATTGCCTGAGGCGCCACTCCCGCAATAGACTAGATTATTGATGATAGGGAGATCGGGGCTCGAATCCTTATCGGATGCACTGAGGGTGGTTTTTCCAAATATATTTCCACCCTCCCTCCACGCCAATGTGGGTACACTTTCTTTAATGCAACCGTATTCATCCTTAACTCATTAGCGTAAATAGTGCATACGCATATAACATGAATAGGTGGTAAGACGCGGTGCTAAAAAAAACACCTTACTTTGCTTGATAAAATAATACATTTTAAATGGCTTTAATAATTTTCTAACGTCATACTTATCGTCCGAGCTACCTGCATATTTACACTAATAGTGCGGAGATTATTAAGGAATAACCGAGAGGAAATGTTCCCGCGCTCACGTGGAGGTGGTGTGGGAAACCATTGGAAGGAAACACCTTTAGTACTCCCGATCGGGAATCGAGCCTTGATTTTCCCGTCCCCGGTAAACCTGACTAAGTGAACTTGGCATCAAGTCTGCGTGCCCACCGATATGGATGGGGGTGTAGGTAATCTACTGCCTGATCCTGATTTCACACAGACTAGGTCAAAACTTGCCATTTGTCGTGCAACTTTAAATTTGTATATACAAAATGCAGGGCCGCACAAGGGTTTCACGCGCCCTCGAAAAGATTTAAAATTATGCACCCCATTTGTATTCTGCGTGACGTTAAACAATAATAATAAAAGGTTGCCAAATTACCGGAGGAAAATAACAAGAAAGAGTTAAATAAATAATAAGTGGTCACACTCTTTCCCGTTTATAAATGTGTTGAAAAATATTCCTTCTACCCTTCCTATAATTGCGGAAGCATTTAATTAAATATCAAAGTGATTCACCGACAAATCTACCCCGAATGTCGTAAAACCATTAAAGTGATTATGTTGTTAATTTTTTGTTTTAAATATATTCTTAATCTTCCATCAAATATTTAGATATTATTTCTTTATTTCTAAATAATTATTAGCTTATTTAATTTAAATAATATTTTTTTAAACTTTGATGGGGCGCACTCCAAGTACCCTTGCGTCCTAGGTAACTGCCTAGATTCGCCTAATTGACAGGCCGGGCTGGGCTGGCCCTGAAAGAGCAAAACAAGGCGATGTTATTAAAAAATATTATTTTATTTAAAATACAAAATCTTTCTTTTTGCGTAAATTCTTATACCGGTGACAGACTGACCAGGTCGCTCTAGAGTATTGCTTTGTTTCATGAGGGGTCGCTACCTCCAAGAAACGCTCATATCGGCGTTTTCAAATCTGTCGCGGCGTTCGTGTCGCTAGTCTGACCCCTCTCATATGAGCCATTGCAATACACTAGAGTGACCGGTCGCAGCGTTTGTGTCAAAAGCGACAAAAACGCGACCAAAACGTCAGTCTCTCACCGGCCTTAAAGTCGTATCGAGTTTTATACCTTGATTTTAGATGCAATAACAGTCTATAGAGTACAGGTATTTTTTGTGTGTGTGTTCAACGTAACTAACATAATTATTACTATATTAATATTTCTTATAGTCATGGATATTATCAAACATGACGGTTGTAGGTCATAATTCTTGACGTTTATATACATTAAAATTGTTCTAGTAAATGTTTGTAGCTGTCCGATAGTGTTTTGCCCGTCAGAATACTACCTACCCTCGTGCATGAGACGGAAATGCTAGGAACTGGGTCAAAGGGGGGAGGGGGTGTTGTGCTATTATTTAAAGGGGTGGGTATTCTATGTCTCGACTTTCCTCTCACGTTCAGTGCACGAAATGGTACACATAGGGAAACCTGTATCATTAATAAACTCGTCCGAAAGTTTTGGATGATCCGCCAAAGATGTGAGTCCACGAAATGGAACATACCCAGGTAGACTTTTGTATATATAAACGAGATGGAAAGCGATTTTTTTGTTTGTTTTTTTACATAAGGCTACATTAAACAAATAAGTATTTTTATTTATTAGTAAAAATGTTTGTTCACTCTAATCTTAAATTGCTATTTTATTAAATGGTGTTTGACTAGTCGACAAATGCTTCAATTACATACAGACTATTATTTACTTACATATACCAGCATACCTAGTTGCTAAGCACCTGGAAACTGAAAGAATCGGGTAAACAAAGGACATTTTTTGTGGGAAAAATTGGAGAATTACGGGATTATTTTACACCAAACTAATAAAAGAACCGGGATATTTGATAATTTGAGACACCTAGGTCTAAGCTTTAAATAAAAATGTTATGGAAGAAAACGTGAACGGAAGAACTAACTACGCTGATTTTAATACTTACCTTATCTCCGTTTATGAAACATTGTGTTGCAGAAATACTCCGCCCATTTCACCACCAATCTCAAATAATCTAATACTATTGACATGACTACACTAGTCAATTAAAAAGAATATATATTCCAATATTTCAATCTAAGTTTTTTGTAAAAAAGAAGAAGTTAAATACAGGTAATTTTATAGTAAGAAATTAGTGGCAACTCCGAGCATGAAACAGCTACAGTAAACTCTATCCAGACCGTTTTAAGAGCGTTCATCACAACAGGCCCAACTCGGCTCCCGGTGCGCATCTGCGTTTGTGTGTATGCGCAAGAGATATGGGAGTAAAAGGGAAATGAAAACACCTACAATGGGCCAGAAATGTGTGCGGTGCATTCGTATTTGAACGATTACTCAAAATTTTCCGTGGTGACGATGGGGGACAAAGTGACAAAGTTTCTTTTTAATAACTACTGTATGTTCCTATTATGATAAAATGAAGATTTGTGCACAATGCTTATCTGTGAAGCCATTCTAAAATGGTCAAAAACGGCCTTTTCACTGCAGTTTTTATTCAAATATAATTTAATATTTCAACACTGTTCAGTATTAGGCACTTAGGCACTATTAGCTCTTTATCTCCATTAATGTTTAATTAGTAATTATCCATGTGCAATAGTGTTAGTGTGAATCTACGTTTTCTAGCCGGATTTCCAGCAGGGTTGATTGGCATGTAATGCACACTCTTAATTTAAATAACTTAAAGGAAAGTTCAGACTTTATTTTTTAGTGACGTACTTTCAACCTTCACTATGAGTCGAATTTAAGGCCATTATAACAGTAGGCAGACTTGCTTCACAACTGAGCCAAGCTATCGGGCCATTAAATATTCCCTATTGCACGATTCTTTGGCAGGCAAGCGAACATTACGAATAAAACCAAAGATGAGATAAACTTCTCTTTTAGAAGTGGTCTGCTCCACTCGTCTCGATAGCTGTTCTGACGTCACGACGCAAGCCGGACAGGACCAGAACATTTGTTGTATTTAATAAGGCTTCCAGATGGAAACAAACTCGTAACATCTTGCCCCGCTATAAAAGATCTGTGAGCTTTGTTCTGAGATACAAGTGACCTGCAATGATTCTTCTAAGAAATCCGACTATACTGACTGGACTAAACATAGCCTAACTGCTGCTAGAATCATCAGATCTCCCTTGGCATATTAAATCTAAAGTGACCGAAAATATTATATTCATACGACGTAAAAGGATGATAAAATAAAAACTAACAGATCATAGTCTGTTTAATGTGCATGCGCCGGAAAATACTATTGAAAAAAACCTTTCGCGCCATTGCACTACTTGTTGAAAATAGTTTCTTTCTTATCAAACTTATTTTCAAACTTATTTTAAATGAACTTAAATATATTCTAAAATTACACTTTTTTTCCAATGTATGTTCTTTCCACTATAAATATTAAATAATGGGCCATACCAATATGAACTAGAAATGTTTATTATTTCATCATTATCTTAGGGAGGTCCCGTTACCCAAACCTTTTCCGAGGTTTATCCCTTCCCAAATTAAATTTAAGACCCCTTCCTTTCAAGAAAGATTTGGATTAGAGCAGCGGTTCCCAAACTGTTTGAATCGCGAAGCACTTTTCAGGAAATAAATTCGTCACGGAGCACTTTCGTTGTCCTGATTCCAAAGACACATATGTGCATTTTAGGCTGTGTTTATCTAACTACACTTTTAAAGTTGTTTGTCGATAATGTATCCTATAGCAAAATCATGAATTATTTTTCGAGTTCTAAATAGCTTAAATTTTGAACTTGATTTTTCCCGTTGAAAGTAATTGAAAATTGGAACTTTAAACATTGTTTTTTCAAAACATCAATTTTGCACATAAGTGTATTTGGTATAAGGGCGAAGATATTTTCACCTAGCACCTACATAGTTACTAAACTGAATGACAGCATTATTCACGATGGAAAAGCATGTTTAAGCATTTGGCCATGTTAAACATAAAGTTATATTTAATTCAAAATGTTATTTTCTCCACGAATGTCAGGGAATCAAGGCACTTACTAACTACATAAACGAAAAACAACAACAAAAAATTTAAAGTAAGGCAACACATTTGATAACGTTAGGTATTCTGAATCCATAATATGCTACTCACATAGATATAGTATTTAGATCATTTTCACAGATTCAAAAAAAAGTCACTTGGCATAAAAAATAACGATAATGTATAGACCACGAAATTAGATTTAAATGAGAGGGATGGGACTGTTTTGATTTGCTTAATGTGACTATATCTGGTTGAATTTGAGACGGCTGCAACCGAATATCCGGCTCTACCTTAAGGTGGGATCTGTATTTTGTTTTAGTACCCACATAAGTAGAGGATCCTCATTCACATAAATAGGTTGTTGCAAAAGGCATAAGGATGATTTTCGCTTTATCTCTCAAAACGTCAAATTCATCTCTTAGTTGAAACCAACATTCTGATAGTGAGTTCTTGGTTGCAAAAGTCTCTTATCACAGAATCCGATGTCAAATCAATCAAGCACTCATACTGCTGCGATGTCAGACAGAGTGGCTTGCAACCCTAAACTTTTATTTTTTCGTAAAGTTCTTCCAGAAAATAACAGTTGAAACTATAAATAGCACTGCACTCCGACTTGACTTGTTTAAATTTTTGATTGAATACTTAATGCTGAACTGCAACTGCAACTGATTGAATGTGCAAAGAAACTCGGGGTTTTAATATGCGATAACAAATTCTGGAAGGGTGTCAGAGCTAACAATCGTATCTGAAAGCGTGGCGAAGTTTTCACAGAGACTGGGTTAACTGGCACTGTCTCGCTGCGTGCAGTCTGTGCGCCTCGCAGACTTTATCGATGTTTTGCATGGTTCCAAGAAGATGCGGGTGGGCAAAGCTGACTGAGGTGACGCATGACATGCATTTCGGCTTTATTATAATAATTGCTCTATACACTGCTTTACAGCACGCTGGAGGAGCTAAATAATTTTTACCCGATACTTTCCTATACACCATTCATGGCTGCATAAATTCACAGTTTTGAGATCTTGTCATAATTTTTATTTTATTTTTCTTTCCAATCTCTTTGCGGAGCACACTCTGGGAACCTCTGCCGTTAGAGGCGTCCACTACTATGTATACATAAATATATAAACTAGTCCAGCCCTAATTTTATGTTTGTAGAAACTCTGGTGCTTAGATTAACACCGAGATTGTTTGATATTTCACTCTTACTCTCATAAATCAGATCACCTTGAACCAGAAGCATCAAGAACTTGAACAACCAGGTTCAATACTGCTTTCTGGTGGTACGTTGCCAACACCGAAGAACAGAGTTAGTGTGTTAATAAAAACATCCTGAAACGACAGACATTTCTTTATAATACAATCTCACATCACGAATCCATACTGCTATTTTTAAGAATAAAATGTTTGTAATAAAAAATAATCTAATTTTGATTTGGTTGTAATTTTGAAATACATTTTAAATTTGAGTAAGAATTGATCATACGAATATAATAATTTAAGAATTAAATCAATCCTATATGTTATTTCTGTTGTCAACATCTCTTTTTCTCAACTTATACAAAGCCTACAGTGCTGAATAAGGTATCAGTGTTTGGCGACTTCTGACATAGCATACTCAATTTACGTTTAATTAAAACACATCGTTTGTTTAGAATTTAAGTTAAAAGAAAAATCTAACAAATATTTTGTATCAAATACCGAAAATAAATTCTCTTGCTTTTTATGTATACACTTCGCTAAGTATTTAATTTCAACAACTCAACAAAATACCAAATCATTTTTTGAGAAGGGGGGAGGGGAGGTTGAATGTGAAAAAGTTTCGCAAGGGTTTACTGATGTATTATAAAAAGATATAAAAATTATAAAAGGTATCAAAGAGATTAATTGTATTAAATATTAGATAAGTTTGGAAAATATACATGAAAGATTGTAAATTAATTTTACATAACAAAGAATTATAGTTAAAACAATTAATATAAGATCCTTTCTTACAAAGGCTCTTATAATAATTAAGGTTTTGACTAGCATTCTTTATGATATAAAAATTAAATTAATAAAGTTTCATGTATATTTTCCATACCTCTTTAGTGTCTAATACAACTCTCTTTGATACCCTTTATAATTTGTATACCTTCATAATCCATTGATTGATTTTGAAATTAATAATTGTATATATTGAATGAATCTCCTCATTCTGGCGACGTCTCTGCCTTTAAGACTATTTGTGTTGCCCGAAACAATGTTGCGCTGTCTTTGGCTTCCCACCATTATATAAATAGAAGTGCCGTCACTTTTGGCGGTAATCCAGTCTTTTGACAAGGTTAATGGCTATAACGTCATCGCATTGTATTATTTAATTTATTTTTTTATTTACCATAGGGGAAGCATTTATTTTGAATCGACGAAAGCTGTTTATAGGTGTAGTTTGTTTAGTTGGGTCTGACTGTGTTCTGATAATTGATTAATGGGAGAGGGGGTGGGATGTCTAACTGTCCAACAACATCCGGCTTCCTCTCTAGGCAGCATCGCTCACACTTGGTAAAGGGGACAGCATCCAGTGACCGGATTGCTGTCGCCCACCGTGAAGGAAAGAACTTCCGCCACATGTCTACGATTGATTCTCATAAACTGAGAAGGACTGGTGTATAGTCGGGTTAACAAATAAATAACCTATGTTTAGTCTAGAACAAATTAAAAACTATGTAGAAGTAGTCGGCAAATATTAAACGACGAAAATTACATATATAGAAACATTATTAGTCGTATGTCCACTTGAACGTAGCTATTTACTTTTAATGGTTAATGGTTGAACTGTCAGATATGGTTGTTCCTTTAGTAATCAAACCATGGTTGACTGTAGTTCTTACTTTGAAGTAGGAGGCCGGGACTAAATCTAAAAAAAAAAGTATTGAAATAATATACATTTTTTGCAGAAACACTCCACCAAATGGTGGCGTAAACTAATTAATATACACTGTTACAGGAACATCAAGTAAAGAGGAGCATCTCTGTCCACCAAAGAGCATAAATATAAGACTATTGGATTTATAAAAATACATTCCAAATTAAAATATTTTTCTTTTTAATAGTACTACAACTTTAGAATAGTAAGTTATTTCTTATCTCAAATAGTTGTGGAGATATTATAAAAATTTGGAAATTTCTGCTTTTCTAAAGTGCTGTCAAGTCATTTTCATGGCAAAATGAGGAGTGTCATTTTATTTGTTGTAACATAAATTGTTGAAACGGATTTTGAGAAAATCGATTTTATTTCGTTTTAACCTTCATTAAGCCACCTTAATTTTTAGTGTTGAATATCTGATTCCGAAAATTCCTCGGGGGAACCCTATAAAAAATCCTAAACACCAAGTTTTAGCCCGGTCGGTAAAATGGTTTCGGCCATAGTAGGACGTACAGACGGACAGATAGACAGATTACATAGCAAAAAAAAAAACAGTTTTAGAGGGTATTATGAAGCTTTAATATTTATCAAAATCTCGAGTTATAATATTTTGACTTATCTCTTCGAAGGGTCGAGAGAAAGTAAAAAAATCACGTTTACACAACTTTAGTGAGAACCCAATGTCCTCCAGTAACGTTGCATCTAGTGTAACAAATTATTTTTAAGTTCGAAAGTTTATGTTAAGTCACTTAACAAAGTCACTTCATTAAACTGTATTAACATTCTTGATAGAAAGTACCGTTTCTTAAAAATATGTAGCACAAATATTTGTTCAGTGAAGCTCTCGATTCAGTTTGTTTTTTTGTTCAAACGTTAAGTGTGAATGAGACTTAGAGGAGCTCGAGAAGTTTAATGCCGTGATCATTTTATTTTCTTGGCAGTGTAAAACTCGGCCTGTTCATTCTGTTTGGAACTGGCTGGCAAGAAAGACTCTCTTCTATGGCAGGAAAATAAAGGAACGGAGTAACGTAAAGAGCGTTTTGTGGACTTGGTCCCAGTGTAATTGGCAGTGGAGGGACGCCAGGTTTGAAAGTGACACGCATTGTGGGGGTTTTTGCTGACCATTACATTTTTTTAAAAGTTCTTATGAAGCATAAGTGTCCAAAAACATGGCTCATACATGGAGCGAAAATGATACATGGGTATTATACACGTACGTGCGGTAAATTATTTGTTTTGTACCGCTGTATAGTAATACTATACTCGTATAGTGTATAAATTACTGTATAGTATAATATGGATTTAAATTTGACTTTATATATAATTTTTACTTTATTTTTTTTTTAGTGGGAAACCCTCCCCTTGGTGCTTAGCTATCGTAATAAATTTTACTCATATCAGTAGAGTATTGTAGGCGTGCGTAACCGATTATATGTATTCTTTAAAATGTATTTTCTTTTTGTATATTTTTGTATATCTTGTTGATTTACAAATAGTCGCTGTGGTTACTTGCTAAGTTTAAAACATACAAACCTCAACGTAGAATGTTCAAGTAAAGTATTAGGCCTACTGTAGGAACTGGATTTTGCACATTTGCCTTTTTTCTTCCTTGTCGTCAAACATAGGCCGGCTGGATATAAAATATATGCACCTAATGTGGTTTTTGGTCTGTTCTGGTTACATATATATATCTATATATACTAATTACGCTAGTAAGTTAAAGATGGGGAAGGCTGAATTTTGATAAAGTGTACCCGCATTTTCGTGGAAGGAGAGTGGAAAATCATTTAGGGGGAAACCACCCACAGCACATTCGACCGAGATTTGAACCCTTAATTCCCTGCCATCAGCAGTCTAGTCTAACACAAGAGTTACGCCTTAGACTGTGCGCCCACAGAAGCAGGTCATATCATGTTTTTACGAGTACAATATGTTAATTTTATAGAGTTTATGATTGCCTATTCTGTCGATTTTTACCTATTTTATGAATAAGCGCCTTAACGCGCCTGTTTTGACTTTGTTCTCTCTCTCTCGTTTTCCTAAGGTTTGGATTTTCTTCTGAAAGGAAGAGTCCATTTTCTTATAATGAATTACGGGATACTTGTTTGTATCAGGTTTGAAAATCGACACGCTAAACAACTTCCAATGAAATCAGGTGGAGTACAATGGAAGCAGTGAAAGACGTTTTGGGAGGAAAAGACAAATTTGCAATCTTGTTCCTTGACATCGTGTGAAGTAGTTGTACTAAGCTTTTCAAATTATTTACTAAAAAAACAAACATTTTCCCTAAAAATATAATCGAACCCTTTTCACCGCTGAAAATTAGAAAATTATTTAGTGATCAGCAGCATTCTACCTGGTTTGGTGGTCGAATGGAATAAAGAGACATTCTCGCGCTATACTGGTCTGACAATGACGGGAGATCGGGATTCGAATCTTGTTCCGGTGTACTTGGAATGTCTTTAATGCGTTATTTTTCATTCTCCCTACAGGAAAATGCGGGCACATTACCTCTAAATTTAATCTTCCTCGCCCCTTCACACATTAATGTGATTAGTACATATGCGTGCAACCTGAACGAGTAAGGAGACATGTTGAAAAAAATATCAATGTGAATTTTTTTAGGTTTTATATTTCTTATGGCGTACTTGTTTTGTTTTTTATAAATTGCCTTTTCTGGTGCTTAAATCCCATATTTTTAATCCCTATTTAGGTGCCTATTTCAAACAGATGTGGTCCCTCGGATTCCACTTTCTAAGTATTACAATTTGGTTGGTGTTTTTTAGAATAATTTTCTTTATTTACCCTTTTGATCTTTGCTGCGAATAGGTAGACATTGGTATATGTTTCAGATGAACTATAACTTCCCGGCAAGACGGAGTCGGAAAGTATGTGTTTGACGCTTGACAAGCTAGTGGACTATGGGGTAGGATTATAACCTTTTACAACACTACGATGGTTTTTAAAAAAACAATGATTCTCGAACTTTTAAATAACGAA
The DNA here is from genome assembly GCA_901482245.1 of Timema douglasi. NCBI lineage: Eukaryota > Metazoa > Arthropoda > Insecta > Phasmatodea > Timematidae > Timema > Timema douglasi. The sequence goes on from CABEEJ010000600.1 coordinate 42,805, forward strand.
GAACCATCTGTAAGCAAGATCTAGGACCTGAACATTTGTGGGGAAAAAGGCGATATTGACAATATTAAGGATGGTAATAATATTTATATTGAATGCATCTATAGAGAGAGACACATTTTATTGTAACATTTGACCACGTGGAAGCTGAATACTAAACTAAACAATACTACAGTATCGTCTTGTGAATGTGAGGAATGCCAGGTCTCCACCGTGGTTCGGATTCCACGTTAAACTGTAGGTCCTTCATTTCATCTCACAATCACTCACAATCACCCTAACATTACACATTAGCGTAAGTGCGTATAACCCGAACGGGTAGTAAGACGCGGTGCTAATAATAATAATACAGTATCGCAAATTAAAATACAAAGCAAGGCTACTTTGTTAACATAAATATAAATAAAGTAAATTATTTTTATTTCATATAACTAATGCCATTTCATTCTTAGTCCTCATTTAGAAGAATGGTACTGCTTTTGTGTTTTTAAATGTTCGGCTATGTTCGGATTCAAATACTTGCCACCATCGATCTCAAGTCCGCTTCTACAATCAGTCGAGCTCTTTTGATATCTTTTACAACACAATGTTTAAGTTTATATTATGAAAAAGGCATTACATTTTTCAATGCTCTTTCTGAAAGTTCCTTAAACTTACCCAACATATACGCCCAAAATTAAAATGGTGGCAACTCGTTAAAAACATGTATTCTGGAACTGTCGCGTCATAAGTAGATCTAGTTCTTTTTCAACGAGATTTACATATTTTTTTTACATCTGCATTACTTGAAGAGCTTTTAATCCATTCGTTCCCAGGATTGGAATAGGAAAATACTATTTAAAAGTAGTTGGTAATTGGCGTAAAATGTTTGATAATTTTTTTCTACCATTTACTATTTATATAATGAAAACACTAAACAACCAAATTCTTGCATTCTGTTAAATATAATATTGATATACAAAAATAGCTGCTTCAGAAGTAATAGGTAACCCTTCCCAACGCAATCCTCTCCATCCTAGCTGCTGTGCGTCGCCAGGAATGAGTATTTTACAACCATACAAACAAAGAGATTAGGTACAAAGTGCATTGCCTACATTAGCTTCTTATTCCGACAACTGTTTGTTGGGAAAAAATAAGTATTAATATATTTAAGAAATATCGAAATAATTTACAAATATACTTATTCAATATAAACGCCTACAAATTAGGCATACAAAGAAAATTCGACCTGAAAATTCAAAATGACAAGAATATGACCAAAGAATGACCTAAAAACAAATAAGTTTACACAACCAGGGGATCATGAATAGAATGCATGTACACATGAGCATTGTCTTTGATGTACCAAAATAAAATAATAAAACGTCCACATACTGGCCCTGCTTATAATTGATTACTTTGTCAGTGATACAAAACTGTAATAAAATGTATACATTTGTGATTACACATTATATTATCAAACTAAAACAAAATGAGGTGTTGGCTCATGGCCATACATGATGTATACACCCAACCCGCCATGTGCCACACTCGTCTGTCTCTCTCTCCCATTGCCTGGTTGTCGACAAAACAACTCATTGAGATAACCGTCAGCATGAACAGATGCTGGCTGGCATGTCGACCTCACTGGTGCAGGCTCGCTTGCTTGCTTGGTATTCATTTCCTTCCCCTAGCAGTTTAGGGAGCTCGCCTGTCTCTGGGTTATATGAACTCTACTTCATGTCCAGAATATCCTGGTTCGATGCTGAATGAACTAACAATCTCTATGTTTGTGTTTTGCCTCTCTATTTATTATCTAGATCAGTGGTCCGTAGTGATCTTCCTGGTGGTACGCACAGTAAAATTAAGGGCGGGACACAATCGTATTTTCTTTCTCAAATAATCATTTATAGTTTGAGACTAAGTTTAAAAAAATAAGTAATCAATATTATAAACTCAAATGATCATGTACAGATCCATTTTAAACAAAATATTTACGTAAATTTTCGAAAAAATACCCATCATTAAATGAGTCTTCACTCAAAATCAAATCAACATCCCGGTGACAGACATTGTTTTTGAGTTGTGGGGCACATAAAAGGTAAAAAAATTGATCAAAATCTCAAAGTGGACATTTTTGACAGTTACAATATTTTTACTCGTGATTATAAAGTAAAAATTGAAATAAATCAAAAGAGTACACTATTGACAACCAAGTCCACTAAGTCAACTCGACTTTGTTCCACAAGTACAGTCCGATTTTTATAGGAAAAGCTGACATTCCTAAAAGATGTGCTACATTATTCGAGTTATTTTATTAATTAAAAAACTGACAGTTCAAATAACTTAATATGAAAGTAGAGTTTAGTATCGTTTCTAGCTGTCAAATTAGACTCTTCCTATCAACATTGGACTATAAAATGTATATATGAAACAAAATTATTTAAATATCCTGTCTTTACTGATAAACTCTTTCATTATAAAATCTCCTGCTTCAAGTGTGGGTGGTCCGTGTGTGCATTACACGCTTATCAAGCGGCTCGCCGATGGAAAAAGTTTGAGAAACACTGATACTGTGGCGGAGTGAAGCATCGAAACTTTGACTTTCTTAGAAAATTCGTCAACTTCGACTGAGTTTCGAAAATAAAATTTCACCTTCGACAGTAATAATATTGGCATCTAAAATACACGTTTGTATTCTATTCTTGTCATTATATAATATTATACACACAACAAATTAATGTTTACATGCCAAACATATAAGTCTCTTGGGCGTTGACCTTTTGAAAATACTCTGTCATTATTCATAAATATTGGGTTTGATTCCTGTTTGCAGGTATTTTTAATCTAAACTAAGTGTTAACTCTCTCAATCTAATAATATATTAGTTTACTAGCTGACCCGGCAAACGTTGTTTTGCCATATAAATAATTTTTAAGTAATTTCTAGTGTAGACAAAAAATAGCTTACTTATTGTAAGTGTGTAAGAATGTGGTATATGCGTGAAATAGGCATGGAGCGCTGTGAACGATGAGGGAATATAAAAATAACAAAAGGCAAACATTATTTTTAAGTTATTATAATTTATTCCTTAAAATTATATATAATTAATTAATCAATTACGACAGTAACACTAACAAACAATATCAATCTCTTAATGCCATAGCGTGAACAATATTTTTTGTTAGTCCATCTTTAGCTAACACAAACAAACTGGATGGTTTACCCACTCGAGAGCATGCCACGTATAATTGTCCGTGTGAAAAACATGGTGTTCTCAAATCTAAGCCACAAATAGACATCGTTTGACCTTGGGATTTGTTGATAGTCATTGCAAATGCCAAT
>CABEEJ010000600.1:61540-117260 GCA_901482245.1 Timema douglasi
GGGGGGGGCGAGCGTACAAAATAAAAGTTGCACACACAGCTAAACTTACAAAAATAAGTAGTCTCACGCTAGAATGAGATAAGAGAATAATGTGTACATATCATAGAAGTATGAAATTAAAGTTTGTCCCCCTGATGTTCAATTCAAGAAGGTTAGTTTTTCTGAGCGTTGACTTCGAAATATTATTTATTGTACGCGCAGATAGTTTTCTTGGCTGTTACCAGGGACACCTACTTTTTACTTCAAATATGGTTTTGGACTGTCACCTGTACATTTACTTTCAGTATCGTATTCATTATCTCTTCTTTATATTAGGCCTTTAATATAGACAAGTTTGGTAGGTCCCAATGGCGTTTGGAGGCCCGAATTTGTGTATTCGAGGTGGGTTTATTCATGTTGTGGCTTCTTATCTTTCTTTATGACACATGCGTTGGCATTTTCCTAAAATCTGCCCTCGTCCTATATCTTTATTTTATATTATTTTCGAGTCGATAATATCCAGTACCCAATCATTAAAGTATACACATACAAAGGTTTGCTTAGAGACTCGGAAGCAGATTTACACTATAGGTCCATTAGGCACGGGCCTACGGGCGGTACATTTCGAATGACATTTTTATTATAATATTTTTATTTTAATAATTATGTTTAGAAATTATTGACTAACATTATCGAAATAGTCAAAATTAAAGTCAGAACGACAATATTTCATTTTAAATAACTGTAATTTGCAATCGCTTTATAACTGACATTACTCTCCCCTTCTTCATAATGTTAACTTAAGCTACTGTACAGGCCTGATGATCTTTCGTAGAAATCTTTTTTCAAATAGTAACTTCCGTCCCCTCCCCTCTTTCCTGGCCCCTTACCCCCGCACCCGACAAAACCTCTTTCCTCCTAAACTTCCTAAAGCCCTTGACAAAAAAAATCGGAAGGGGGTCCATAATATAATCGCGCCTAAGGGCCAATTTCATAGTCCAATTTAGTACGCCTCAAGTGCGGCGCTACACTAAGTACATGATGACACCTACCTAAACCAGAATGGAATGGGCCGTTCTCGCGTAGGAAACCGGCCCATTCCATTCTGGTTCAGGTAAGTGTCGTCATGTACTTAGTGTAGCGCCGCACTTGAGGCGTACTAAATTTGACTATGAAACTGGCCCTAAGGGTGCAAACATTTTAAATCGGCCACTGTATAGACTTGTAGAAACATAGTCCTACCACCCATTTTATCGAATCGAGAGCCTGTTTAGGTAGGTACCTCCCACCCTGTTGGGGTGTGTGTTCTGTGTATTTGTTCGTGGCATGATGAGCCTTGTCCTTCAAAGAGCTCTTGTTTGTTTTGTTGTGCATTTAGCGTTCTGAGGATAGAGACTCCCTAGTTACTCGTCGCTACATTACACTTTAGAAACAGTTGCGTCGGAGAAAACATCGCAACTGATGGGTTAATGGTTAGAATGGTTTGGGATTGGAAAACGCGGATAGTGCACTGAGAGTAGGCAGGTCGTCGCACGATTGGTGCAGCTGACAGTTTTATAGCCTAAATAGACATCACTTTGAGTTTGGCGTCTATTTACGAACGCTAATAACCTTTTGTGTTGACGCACCCCTAAAACTCATAATAATATTTGTGTGTGTGTGTGTTTTTTTTCTTTTACTCGAGATGACATTTAATTTAATATCGTAAGGAATTTCCGGAGGACCAGTTTTAGTTACACTAAAACAGAGACTGCATTTGGGTGGATGTGTGCAGTAAAAGACTCTGGATTCGTCTACCTCTCGACGTTGTTGAGCGGTGGAAGAATCAGGTCTAGTAGAGATGATCCCGATGTGTGTTTTTCTAACCATAATAGCTATACGCCGAGTGGAACTCCCCTATAAAACTGATGGTGCGTTTGAGTAACATTGTCATGAGTAATTAGCTAATATATAAACATAAATAAGTATGCAGCCAAAATAGATACAATAGGGGAAATAAATGGAGGTAAATTAACCAATTTAGTGGACCCTATCAACAACTAGTATTTGGTATAGGTCAAGCAAATAAGATATTTAATAAAATGATTTTCGGAAATATATTATAGAAATACTGTTGGATTATTATTTGCTCATGTTGTTACTACCCGTACGAGCTAAATGCATTTAGGTACATTATTAGGGTATGGATGGGGAGAGTATAGTTTAAAGAATATGTACCCTCATTTGTGAGGGAGGAGCGTGCTAAATATTTATGAAAAACACCCGGCTGGGTCTTGAACATCTCTCTGTCACAGGAACACGAGATGGATAAGCTTGATATTCAGTTTTTCCTGTTCGGGAACACATATTGTTATATTATTTTAGAGTAATAAACCAAAGTAATCTACTTTGTAAATGTGGAATGAATGACAAAGCAAATATATGAAGGTAGAGTGTGTGGATCAAAAGGAAGTGATAGGTCATGTAAGACGTGGTTAAATTTATTAGACTTATGTATAAATATAGAAACATTAAGAGTTTTAAGAATAAAAGAGCATGTAATACTCGGTGTATGGATGTTGTTGAAGCGAAGGGTGAGTATGCAAGGATAGGGAAGTGAGGATGAATTAAGTACGGAATTGTTTCTTGAACTATGTGCAGTTTCTTGCCTACCCCGTAATATTGTAATATAAGGGAACAGCGTGATTAGTTATGTATGTTAAAACTAAACTATAGTAATATTCTGGTTGAGAGAAATGTTTGACAAATTCAGACATAGGTCTTTATTATAAAACATTGGATTGAGTGTGGGGGAAATAATTTGATCACATTAAACAAAGACAAAAATAAAATATTTAAAATTAGGAAATGAAAATTCCAATTTAGCTGTTGCCAAGGGCGAAAAAAACCCCAGCATCTCTAGTTTGAGCTGTTAATCGGCAGTGAAATATTCTTGATATTCTTTTTATATATATTTGTTTGTTCCAATCCGTATGTTAAATTGTTTTAATATCACCCGCCACATGTTTCACCGCAATTCTACCAATTTGAACTCAAAATATAAGTGCGCCAATTAGCATGTACTACTTTTGCATGTTTTGCATTTTGTCTCGGTGGGGTAGTTGGCTAACGCGCTAGTCGTGTTGAGCTCGACTGCCGAGGACGGGGAGATCGAGGTTCGAATATAGGTCGGGTGGACTGGGGGTGGTTTCCCTAAATGGTTTTCCGCTCTCCCTCCACGCAAATTCGGGTTCACTTCCTCTAATCCAACCTTCTCAATTCCCAATCCATTAGCGTAATGAGTACTTAAAGCGTATAACCCGAACGGGTAGTAAGACGTGGTGCTAAATGATAATAATAATAAAATACATGTTACGCGTCTTATCGCACGTTTAGGTTATCAGATACTCAACACTAGTTAAAGAGGAGGAAGATAAATTTTAAAGGAATACGACATCCATCTAGAGAGGAGAATCATATTGTGAGTAATCTTCCTTAGTGCACCTAACTGGAATTCTAGACTAATCCCGACCGTCTTGCTAGAGTGGAATACGCCAATAAAACTCCCTGGCGCTGAACCACCTTCACTTGTAATAGTATGTTTAATTTGGAGCGCTATGAGACGTATAAATAATACAACCCAAACAGCATTTGTTCAAGAAGTGTAATGTAACATTTTAAATTCGCGCAGTATTCGATTTCGATTGAGCTAAAAATACTCTTCATATGTTAAGTTTCATCAAAACTATACTAAATAATTTCTTGGCTTCCCTGTATAAAGATCTGTGCATGTTTTATTGTCTAGCTTTATATTTTATCTTTAACTCTGTAATATTTAGATTAAGTATTTTCTGCATCATGTCTGTAAGGACACATACATTAAGCAAGTGGAACGAGTCTTTTTGATTGCTGTTTTACTGCCCGACGCGTCTTCCAACAGCTTTTATTTGCCTTTTTTTTTACATCTTGCCCGTTACAAACACATTTTTATACCGTTCCGTCATCTAAATACACGACTTTATATTTATAGATTTGAATTTTTTTTTCTCTCCTACTACTAAACCGACATCATTGGGTATTCAAAAGGCCTGTTGGCACTTAAAACGGTTTACATCACGTAGTTTTTTTTATACTACATTTAGGCCTGATATAAAAACAATGTTTCAAAGACCAATCATGATTTGTTTATGAGATTCGATCAACAACCATGCGAATTTTGTACACGTTTGATTTCGATATGTAGGCTATATGTAACTGGGTATTTATGATTTAATTAAGCATATATTCCATTATTGAGTCGACAGCGTACTCGCCGTTCCAGTCGGTTTCATTGGCGAAGAAATAGTGTTTAAACTAAAATAGGTCGTCTCCATCAAACTTAATAGCAACGTTGTCCATTTTATTGCTGTTATAACGTTAATAGTTTACCCTTCTCTCTTTACCACCATGTTTCCCCGTCGTGCAAAACAAATATAAATTACAAGTGTTGCGTCAGTAACGAATATGACTTAAAACATACACACAAACACTGCTCTTTACATGATGGGACCTACGTTTATTTAAACGTGTGTGTGTGTGTGTGTGTGTGTGTCAGACTTGGACTTGAATTGCAGTACCATCTGTGCTTATTCATTATCTCCAACGAGGCCTATCGATAGAATTACATTATTTGGAGTGTATTGTTTTTCTGCTCATCATCTTGATGTTTGATAATGGTTTTACCCTCTTCGTTGGCCGCATGGTCTAAGGAGCCACTCACTTAATAGACTAGACTGCCGATGACGGGGAGATTGGGGCTCGATCCTGGTTGGATGTACTGAGGGTAGTTTCTCCTAAACGGTTTCTCGCCCTATCTCCACGCAAATGTGGGTACACTTACTCTGGATTAACCTTCCTAATCACTAACTCATTAGCCTAATTAATATCTAAGAGTAACTTTAACCCGCATGGGTAATAAGACGCGGTGCTAAAAAATTAAAAATAAATATAAGAATTAATATAAGTAATCCAATGAACCCCATAATACCTATTAACGGCTAAGGTTTAGGAGAAGTAGGGTAGTTTGGAGGAAATGCATGAGAATTATCGTGGCAGTAGAACGGAGAAAACCATCTTGCCAAGACGACCCAGTTCAAGACAAGTCCAACGTTTCTGGCCGCTCGACCTGTGTGTGTGTTTAGTTTTATATATATATATATCACCGCATCCTACTGCCTGTTACGGCTATACGCACACATGATAATTACTTTAATGGGGTAGGGATGAGGAAGGAATCATTTTAAAGGTAATCTATCCGCATTTGCTTAGAAGGAGAGTGGGTAATCATTTAGTAAAAACCACCATCGGTATACCCAACCGGAATTCTAGCCTCGATCTCCCCGTCGTCAGGCCAGTCTAACACGAGGGTGGTGCCTTAGACCATTTGGCCACTGAAGTGGTCTTGAAATAGTGTTTCTTCCCTTAGAAGTTGAAGTAAATGGTCCTAAACTGGCGTTGAAGATAACTGCAAAACACATACAGTATTCAGATACGACGAAACTTCTTGCACACATATTTAACTGGCAGATAAGGATCTTCCTATATGAATCCTACTATACATGTTAAACAAACTAGAAACAATTTTGGGACAAGTTGGCTACTGGCTAAGTAATGGGCATGTTCAATCTTTCCTCGTTCGTTCAGTTTTCACTTTGCAATATACACATTTTTTGTCATCTGCTGCTTTGTTTGTTTTGTTTTTTGCCAGAGTTTTGAAATTGAAAAATAAAGCCCAATTGATATCCCATGGTGCGTTTTTGTTACATATGGAAACCATTACTCCACCCCCTCTTTTTTGTTTATTTAATTTAACCGTGTCGTTACATTATTTGTTCACTGACACTGGGAAAGGGAGGAAGGGGAACTCTAACTGAAATAATTGAGGTGCAAGTTGATTGATTTATCTAACACGTAAATTGCTGCGTAGGTATATAATTTGATACTAATTCAATCATTTTTTTCAGGGTGTTCCAGGTAGTGCAAGTAGAATAATCTATGTATGTGCAACCGGGGGGAGGGGGGGGCAGAATCATATAGGCATGAATAATATATTTTTTTACGTTAGAGTAGGCTGTTCTTTTATTAATTAGAGGTTTTCTGAGTAATTTTATGTTTTAAGAATTTGACCAAATCACCACGCTTCTCGTGCCTATTTTGTTGTAATTTTTTTCTTTTTCTGAACGCACTTTTCGATTAAATTTATGTCTGCGTTGTTTAACAAAGGCATATGATTTCAAATGAATTAAAGTGGTAGACACTATCAGCACACTACCGGTATTATAAGCCCGACTAGATGAGTCTGACATACAGTCGCATACACACCGATGTATCAAGCAACGGCTCCCTTGAATGCTTACACATACCATAAAGTTTTACAAAAACATATTTGAAAAATGTGACCGAGCATAGATTCAAACTAGGACTTTGGAATAACGTGCCATTACTCTACTACTTGAGCTATCCGGGTGTGTTTTCAACTCTTGAGTAATATTTTTCTATAGCAGGTGTGCGTTAATCTAAAGGTCAGGGTTTAAAATTCCTGCCCGTGCACGTTCTACAAATATCTCAACTAACCGGTGGACTCCACAAATGAACCGTATGTATCTTGCCTCCCTATACCATAAAAACTTTGTGCAGTGCACTACCCACCAGCCACAATGACGGCTGACGGGCGAGTTTGATAATCTGTTATAACTGGGTGGGGGGGAGTCGGGCGCCATAACTCAGAACTGGAAACGTCATAAAACCGAGCCAGCTAAACAAAACACGAGCGCTAGGGATAACGTTCGCGGCAATAAGGGATGCTGAGAGTTAGGGGTGGGGTTTGAAGGGGGTACAGATCAGCTGGACAAATGGAATGGTTGGTGGCTCTTTTCGAAAGGATGTTTTACTTTTTTAAATATATATTTTTTTTTACCATACGGCTTATATGAATCCCTGGAGAATTTGAAAAACATGTCGCATCGAAAAATTGTTCCTCGCTGGATGAACGGGGTAGTATCTTTTTGGATCCCCTGATTCTTGATGAGTATTTGGATACTATTACACACCTATTAATTTAGTGTCTTAATTTATACTAATTTCGGCCATTTTTATTATTATTCTACACATTAATAATTCTATATTTAAATATTATTTTTATGCACCTCGTTCGGGCTATTCGTATATTCACACTAATTGGGTAGAAATGAAAAAGGTAGAGTTTAGTAGGGCATTTTGGAGGATGGTATCAATACCGAAAATACACTGCTGCTATTAATATTAAACTTACTTTCTTATTGATATTGTCCTATACAGTGTCAATATTATACTAGTGGAAAATTTACCCAACGTTTTTTATTTTATTTTTATTTGAGGTATTTGTCCACTTTCTGAATCGACTGTTTATTCAGCACATATAAATTTCTACGAGTGAGAGAGAAAGGGTCTACCAATTTTTCCGGTAAAGGTACTTTCAAATATCTTCCAGGGTTATTTTACCTGCCACAATCGACATGGGACCGACGACCTTACTTCTCCTCCGAAGGAAGTTCTACTACGGACTTTTATCGCTCAAGAAAAATCAGTTGACCCCTGCTGGGGTTGAACCCAGCAACATCGGGTCCTGAGGTGACACTTTACCCCCAAGACCACCGAGGTCGATCTTAAACTTAACAAAATAGGGCTCTATAATTAAATTCAGTAGGTATATACTCTATCCTGAGCTTCGTTGCAATGCTAGTCTAATTAAAGTAAAGAGCAAGCATGTTACAACTAAACTACCACGTCCAAGTCTTCTTACGAGGCAATTATTGTTTTTTTTGTATGTTTTTATTATCATCACTTCAGTATCTACGCTTATGTTCTAATTAAACTAATGATTTTAGGAATTTTAAAGGTTATATTTAGAGGAATTGTACCCATATTTGCGGGGAGAGAAAGTGTAAAGTTTTTTTTTAAACCCCCTCATTACACCCGACTGAGATGCGAACCTATCTCCCCATCATCGGCAGTTTAGTCTACCGTGAGAGATAGCGCGTTAGACCATGAGGCCACCGAAGTGGGTCATAATAATTATTGTTTATTGAATAATTAACCCTCGTATAGTTGTCAGGGTGATGGGTTGCTGCTCATCTGTCCTCTGATTACCCTAATTATTACTACGGACATCCCGCAGTCATGCGATAATCTTACACGTCAATTTACCAAAAACCACAGTAGAAATATCTCCTTTAATGTATTCAAACACCAAGCCACGTGTAATAAATATGTTACTAATGATAGTTGGTGTTGATTTTTACAAATACAATATAATTAGGAGGACCGTTTTGTCAATGTTAGCTACACTTTTTTTAAAAACATCCTCTAAAATATTATTTTATGCTGATATAACTGTACATTCAAATCTCATATTATAAACTTAATCTTATTATTGTAACATTAATCGAATAATAACAACTTTATGCTTGTTAATACTAAATATTTCGCACGAAAACGCTAACACGGGCAAGGATTACTTCAACACTGGAAACAATAGTGGATTTTCACCTTAGATCGCCGTCATCCTGAAGCTAAAAATACTAACGCTGCGATATTCACAACGGGGATGGCAGATCTGACGGTTTAAAACCACAAAATGAATCCTTTAATAATGTAAGAAATTATCTGTTGTGGCCATAACAAATGACTGCATTTATTTAGCGAAGGCTGGATCTTGTTTACTATAACCTTCATTTTAGTTGACGCAATTTGCATAAAACGTTTAAAATGAGCTTATTTTACATGTTTGCTTATATATTTTTATGTATTCAACTCAAAATGTAGGGTTAAGGCTGTTTATGATATAGAGTACTCTTCGTATCTTTCAATTTAATTTTGGGGCAAACCATATTTTATAATAAACCACAATATTGCGAGACAGCTGAACGTCTGTAATGAGTTTCAACGCCGCAGAAGGTGGCTAGATTACTTTCCTTTTTCCACCACCCTTTATGTCATTTATTCTGGGAGAAATTTGACGGTTCTTAGAACTTCCAGTGTTGTTTATTTTACCAAAATAAGTAATTTCTCAAATACAGTATGTATGTAAGTAAATGTGTGTGCCTGCTTTAATTCAGTTTGTGGTTTCATTATTATGATGAGATTTGTCAAACTGATGAGAATACAGAAGCTTTGCGGGTTTTCAAAGAACAATGAAGCAGTTATTTCAAAGGGTTTGAAAAAACTCTCGTTTCGCATGGTTCTTTTTCGTTTTAGTTTAGTTTATATTTAGGATATAATTCTTCCTTTTAACTGGCACAATTTCTATGTACTTAAAAAACAATTAAATACACTCATTGTACGTCCAAGCAACTATAGTAGTATTTTAACTAGGAGCAAAATGTCATGTTTGTTGAAGCGCAGTATTATTTTCCTGTGCACTCTTTGCGCCGTTTAGTTGTGATAATGTTGGAACAACAATAGGTTTAACGGGCAAAGCTCAATATTGTTTTACATGGCTACTTGCCTTTTGTGTGGCCTGTTTTGACGGACAACATCGTGTAATTTTGGAGCGTTTCATGTTCGGGGGGCAGTAAAAAGTTGTTAGGGATAATGTTTTCACCACAGAGGAGCAATGCGTTACAATGAGAAGTATTGTGTGTAGAAAAATGCGTGTACAGTCTTCAGCAGGACATAGGATGATTTTTACTATGCATACAAATTAACTGTATCGGAGGAACAACACATTTTTACTAACAGTAAAAATAATAAAGCGCTTTGTGTAAATATATTATACGATACCAGAATAGCTCATTTTCATTAACAAAGTCTTAAACAATGTTTAAATCTTTTCCTTAATTGATATTTTCGTAAGGGCCCTGGGCGAGCATTTGGTTTTCCTTTATTTTATGTTTTTTTTTATTATTATTTTGTTTTAATGTTAAATTGATTTTATAATACATTGTTTAAAGTAACTGTAAAACACTAATATGCGTTTTTTTATTGTTAAATTCATGGAATTGTTGGTTTGGACTAGATGTGAATTTAGACGTTTTACTTTACATGTTTATTTTCATAATTTTACTCAACTATTGAAAACCCGTGTTCCCCCAACCCCACCTTAATGATACTTTTTTACTACCCCGTCTAAAAATTATTCGCGTAACTACAATAAATGTATCAGGATGAAGTAGAATGGGAAACTATTTAGGGGAAAACACCAACACTATACCCTACTGGAATTCAAACCCTGATTTCCCGGTCACCGGTAAGTCAGTCTAAGACAAGCGTAATGCATTATGCTATGCAAACACAGATGTGGATAATTTTCATCTTGTCTATAGTTTTGCTAAGTCCTCTTGAATTTGTGTTTAGTCTTACTACGCCCATCAGGACTGTTCGTATTTATTTACACAGATAACTTAGGGATAAAGGGAGGAAATGTGTTTGCTTATAACGAGGATAAGAAACAATTTAGAAGAAGAAAAATAACTATCAGTACACCTGGCCGGGTTTTGAACCCTGACTTCCTGTCCATCATTGACAATCTTGTATTTTGCGAAAGTGATGTGCCCACGTGACCATCGATGTAGATTTCAACAAATAAAAAATAACATTAGAAAATATTTCTAGTTAATTTTGTATTGCAAAGTTGTAAGATCTCGTTTTAGCACGCACATTCAAGAGGCAAAATAAACAATATCGTCTCGTCTTATTTTTTTCCCCTCGTCTCGTTCTTGGCTTGAACACTGTTTAAGCCGTCACACGCTTGCAGTTTCATTTCGAGCGGTTTTGTTCATAACTGGAAATAATCCGTCTCCCCCCCCACTTCACCAACCAACCTCTTTCCCTGCCTTCAAAGTTGTGAGACATATTGCAGAACGTTGGGCGAAAGTTTTGAGGACGCGTGATTATTCGAGTAATGTGTATGTCTAGTTTATTTCGTTTTCGACAGTAGAACGGGTTAAAGGGGGAAACGGTTGGTTTCGCCTGCGTAAGAGAGAAAGAGAGGGAGAAAAAACTTTACAGCTATAACTGATACGGATGTAAATTGAAATATATTCCATTCCGCGGAATGTACTGTATGTACTCTATGAGGTGGATATAATCAAGTTATGGACCGGTGAAACTTTTTGAATGGGGGAAGTGTTTGTGGGGGGGGAAAGGATGAGAAAGGGTTTGGCAAAGGACGGGAAAAAAAGAATGGAATTCAAAGAACGAACGGAGGAAGAGAAGTGTTCGTCCATGCATGTAATAAAAAAAGAAACGTTTTAATTATCTGATGAACCGTATCATCGTGGTTTTTATGGTCAGAAAACGCGTCGAGTTTGTTGGGGTTACGAGAATACGCTTGATAATGGTCTTTCAGGAACGTTTTAGATATTGACTGTATAGAGGACGTCCGCACTGTTCAGAGTAGCTACCCCACACCCTCTTCCATGTACAGTAAACCTTCTGCTGTATTCACTGGATACAAAAGCATACAGGTGTTCGCGAGATTTCTATACAAATCATCCTAGTCTTACTATTTTTAAAGCTGTCTGAAAACAATTATTTGTGTGGAAAGATGACTTTGATAAATAAAACAGCAATGTTTTGGCTCAGTAACGCGTACTAAAAATATATTTTTCTTTTGATATCGAGTTGGTTAAAAAAAACTTTTTTTTTCGTTAATATTTTAAGAAATCGTGTTTAGTCCGTTGTAAAATTATGTCTCTGTACATACATGCAGAGAGTCATCATGACTCGTTACGGTGGTCAATGGTCTAAGGAGTCACTCTCGCAATATCCTGGTTTGCCGCCTAAGGGAAGATTGGGATTCGAATCCCATTAGGGTGTTGTTTTTCATAAACGGCTTTCTGCTCTCCCTCCACGCTAATGTGGGTAAACTCACTCTAAATTCAACCTTCTTTATCCTTAACAACACATTAGCGTAATTAGTTCACATGTGTATAATCCGAATGGGTAGTAAGATACGGTTATAGCAAAAATCTCTCATAATACATTTAATCACATATATGGTGCGTATAATCCGAACAGCTAGTAAAACGCGGTGCTAATAATAATAATCACATATATTGAATATATATTAATATTAATAAAGTTCAAACATATTAATGGTGACTTTTTTATACATCATACTTCATAATATGTAGATGATATGATTAAACCCTTCAGCGCCATTTTTTTTTCTTTTTTTTTTTCGTATCTGAATAAATATATTTTCATCCGACAGGTGTTGTTTTTCATGTGGCGGAAGACCTAAGGAGGGGATGAAGACTTCCAAGTATATTTCAGTGTTTCGACGACACAAGGTCCCTAAATTTATTATTAATTATATAAGGTATTTAACGTGCACTTTCTAAACCGATTGTTTATATCAGCACACGAATTATAATCTAACTTTAATCTAAAACTGATATAACACTCAATCCCTCCCCTCCCCCCCCTTTATTTTCCGTTAATTCATCGCTGTGAAAGGGGAAACCCACATTTCACCCATTATAAACGCTACTTACTGAGTTATAAAGTATCTGATTGGGTCCCAAAAATAATCTAGAGTTTGTGTGTATGGTTCTATTTTCTGACAGCTAAAAGAGTTACTCCATCTGCTTTCACGTATTCATGCGTCAAGTCATGTTAACATAATTTTTCACTCTTGATATTTATCGATACACAAAATAACACTAATCAAATAGTAAAATGTTGTTGAGCTTAAAAAAATGTTTGTATTAAAGAAAATCTTCCTGCCAAAATCCTCCTATAAGTTCATCCTAATAAGCACATATCATTGGTGAATTGGTGTTTACCTATTTGGTGATTTATAGAAGGTGGTATGCGGGCTGAATCTCGAGTCACGCGGACTTAATTCCCCATACTCCAACTCTTGGACCTGAGCGCTTCCTCTTCTCACTATTGTCCTTACAACGACTAACTTTGATAGACTGTCTTTTTACTCCTTGTGGTAGGTACTTCCCTCTCCTGCCTCTTCTCGCTTTCACAAGCTCACATTACTGACTATTTCATGCTAATGTAACTTTTGAATAAAATTGGTTGGAATTTTTAAAACTCTGACCTTGTTTATTATTATTTTATACATAAATACATTTATCTTTGTATTTTTGAAAAATCTGCATGCTTCCAGGAAAATATCTTCAGGCCGTTATTATTCATGAGTAGTCTAAATAGCCACAGATGTGAACAATTATCTAATAAAATACACAAATAGGAAGGTTTACCCCCAAGACACAAAATAATTAACCCTACGTTGCACTACAACGCTCATAATTATTTTTAAAATGAATGGTTCAGCTTACGTTCATAAGTGAAATACATTAAAACTCGAAATCTTAATGTTAAGGGTGCTTACATAAGAGAGCACTGAGGCGTGTTTTAGAGATTCAGAAATCTCGGATTATTTATTAAGTGGTTTGATATTTAAAACAATTGTTTTCACCAAAATGTAGGTAAAAGTTCTGGCCAGTTAAAAAGATTTTTTTTAATGTGATAACTTACATAAAACCCTACAAAACAATCCTTCATTATTTTTATATATTCTGTTGTGACACTATAAAAACATGACTTTATTTGATACAGGAAGGCTACATCTAGGTTTCTAACATTTTGACTTAACATCACTAGTACAAATTTTCACGTAAATTGACGTAATATTTTCTTTTTAAAATTTAAACTCAAAATTTAAACTTTTTACTGGTCATTACTTAGCACCGTGTCTTATTACCCGTTCGGGTTATACGCTTAAGCACTAATTACGCTAATGGATAAGGGATGGTAAAGTTTGAACTTAGAGGAAGTGAACCCTCGTTTGCGTGGAGGGAGAGTGGAAGACCATTTAGGAAAAAAACACCCCCAAACCTCGATCTCCCCATCCTCGGCAGTCATACTCAACACGAAACTAGTGCTTTAGCCAACTACGCCACCTACGTGGGTGTTTTAGGTGAACAGAAACCTGCTGATAATTTTCGCCTACATTATGTTGAAAACGGGTTGGTAGTCAAATATCAAACAACTTTTTAAATAATCATGGATTTCTAAACGTCTGCAACACGTATCAGTGGTCTCCCATGGAACACCCTGAAGGTGAGATAGCTATAGAAAAATATTCTGTTTTAGTTTAAGTTAGTTTGTAAATCGTGAGCTCATATAAGTCTATGCTAACTACTCCTATGCAATTAAATAAGTAAGTCAAATTTGTACAGCACCTCTCGATATTTTGTAGGCTACTTAAAACTGATATTTTTATAAACAAAGAATAAATAGTCTCAACCCTATACCAAATTATCACGCCGATCATTCAGCCGATTAAAATAATAATTCTAAACCGTAATCAAGTTGAATAGGATTGACGAAGCTTGTTACAGAAGATCAATAAAAAAAAAATAGGGCCATTGGGTTTTTAAAAAGGCGTAGCCATCCGTGCTTGTCTATATATTAACACAAAGCTAATACTTTTTAATAATGAAATCATGTTGACCGATGAACGCATTTGATGAGCACTCGTTTGACTGTGACGCTGTTGAAAATAAGCTCGCCCCAAGTTAATTCAAAATAACGTGACGTGTGTTTGATGGCTCATCGCCGCAACCACACATACACAGCTCGGCGGCGGCATTGCATGAGTGCATCTTTTGCCGGGTCGTGCTCACATTGTTTTATCAACGCTTCCCTAACTGGCGTCTCTCTGTGAATTTAATCGTGATAATTATTATGATTACATTGCGGTTTGTACCTGCGCTCTTATGGTTTTTAAAAAGGGCTATCAGTGTCGCACGCGTTATTTGCCCTGTAATGTGTAACCTATTGTCCGTGGTATGACTGGTTAGTTACACTTCCGGTCACCACGTGTGCAAGTGGGAGAATGAAAGCGCAAGTGACCCAAGTCGCATTTTACTTTATTTATATTGTTATTTTGTGTATTTAACGTGTACTTTCTGAACCTACTCGTTATCTCAGCACTCGATTTGTAAACTAACTTAATTCCCTATAACAGACACAGAACTCGGTTTCCCGGTCGTTAGTTAAATAAGTGGAAATCACCTTTAGTCATTTTTTCGGGATATCGAACCTAGGACCTAAGTTCAGTTAACAGGTACGTTACCAACTTAACTAAGGTTTTGGACGCAGTTTGGTTGTAAGCGGGGCTTTATCAACTATAATTGAATACAATAGTAACAAAAATTAAAGTATCCTGTAAGATTAAAACTTATCTTGAAAAAAAAAATTCATTCGGATTTTTTTTATGTTTACAAGTAAAAAAAAAAATAATCGGTGGATGCTCTTAATTCCATTAGATTTCAGAAATTATTCAACAAAATTATTAGTATTCTCTTGACCTGCTCCGGTGGCCGTATGCTCTAACGCGTCACTCTCGCAGTAGATTATACTGCCGAAAACGGGGAGATTGGGGTTCTAATCTCGGTCGGGTGTACTGAGGGTGGTTTTTCCATAATGGTCTTACAACACTAAAATTATGGTATACCTATTGTAAATTAATCCTTCCTTACTCCTAAATCGCTTGCGTAATTAGTAAATATGCGGTGCTAGGGCGGAAAAAAGTATTCTAGCAAACCAATATGTTTTTTGGTTAAAACCACCAAATAACAAGGTCACAACACCAACATTATAAATAATTCTATAATTATAACGGCATTTTCAGATGATATTGTACTCGCATAGCCCATTGCTTGTGTGTAAAAAAGAGAACAGATTAGTGACACTGCTGCAAACTTCTCGAACAATATGGACGTTATTCTTAACAAGGAATAACTCTTTCTTTCTCTTTATTATATCATCTAACCGGCCGGACTACATTAATTTTAATTACGCCCATTGAATTTAGAGAAAAGGTACTCTCATAGCGGGGAGGTAGAGTTGAAAACCATGTAAGAAAAATATTACCTTTCACTCACTCTGCCGGAATTTGAACCTCGATCTCCCCTTCAAACCAGAATAGATGATCCTGATATTAAGTCCGCGTTTCCACCGATGTGGGTCTTCTCCAAAAGATAAAAGTTGTTAAATAACTCTTGTATTAAATCTATTAACTAAACAAGTGTTGTTAGACCTTGAAGGTTACCAAGCTAGTGTCGACTGACCTGATTATAGTGGAATTCGAACCACGGGATTGCTAACGAACTCTAATTCCAACAAAGAGCTGCCGCCTTCCGTCGCGTCCGTAATTGGAGCGAGAGGAGCGAGTGTGGGAGTTGATGAAGGTTGTAAAAATAGCCAGGGTGTTTGATGAAGGGGCCCCTCGAGGGTAGGCGAGGTAATGTATCGCTTGTTACCCGGGACGCCTTGACCTGGGGGGCTACCAGACACCACCAGCTTCGACCAGTAATAGCTAACAATAACAGTGTTTAGCTTCTCTAGCCACTGAGCTATACAGCTTATCCACACTCTCCACAACAAAATGTCATTAGGCTCTGCGTTAGCACCCTTATAAACCAACCGCGTATTCACATCAATGGAGTAGGGAGGTGGGTGTAGAAATTAACGAGGAGTAGCCGCATTTGCACAGAAGGAAGAGGGAAGCCATCTAGGAAAAAATGTTTCAATACACTAGGCTGGAATGGAATTCAAACCCCGATATCCCTATTGCTGACAAACCAGACAAGACGAGATTGACACCTTGTTCTGCTTTCCCCTTGGCGGGAGTCCTTATTAGCTCAACATTGTGCTTAGACTATCGATACAAACCTGGATATCTCAATCGTTAGAGCAGTCACGTAGAGTCTTTAGGGCCATACATGTATCCTTGTCCATGACGCAGTTTTCTAAAATAATTTACGCATCTTACATAAATACATTTGCTGATGTATTAACTTTTTATTGTTTGTAATTGCTTGTTTAATGTTGTCTAATAAATAAACCGAAATATACAAAGAGTTAAATTTTCTTCGGAATAGATATCTATATTAATAAAATGAAAAGTTTGTTGGTCATGAGAATTGCGCGATAAATACCGCATGCAGAGGGCTGAAATTTAAAAAATTAGTAGTCCCTTTGCACAAACATATTGTGCAACTTTAAATTGGAATTTAAAATTTTTAATTATATTTTTTTAAATTTATTTGGTCAGAAGAACTTAAATGAGGATTTTTTTTTTTTCCACCTTGTGTTTGAAGTAAAGAAAAGCGTTCCCAGGGGTAACCATGCGTTTAATTGCTTGATTACCCTGGGCAACTCTGGATTCTTCTGCTAGTTTAAAATATAAACGAGATGCTAGCAGCCTAAACGTTATATTCACATGTTAATGTTTTCTCTTGATGTCGATCCTGCAGTTACTGTCCTGTGACAAGCGTAGTACTACTCTTTTTCGACCGTACTCTTCAGGCAGATAAATATCGTTCCTCCCAAGTCCGCCAGGTGAACAAGATCCTCCCGCCCAGGTAGAGCGCTGGAGCCCCGGGGAGGCTCGACCTGTGACGCGCCCTCCCCTCCCTCGCACACTCGGCGGAGATGGACGCCCGCCGCCAGAGAGCGTGAGAGCCCGTAACATGAATAATGAATGCGCCGGTTTCTCGCGCGACGCTTTCCACTCCCCTCCCTCCTACTGAAAACAACTAAAAGCAAACAGCAGCAGGAGCCACCTTCTGTAGGTTTTTTTTTTGTTTACTGAGGTTGGAGTTGGTAGGGGAGTATGGGTAATGTGTTCACTTTTTTCCTTTTCATGGTGTCGAGGAGAAGTGCGCGCGACCCTCTTTTGTTTTAAATGATTTTTCTCAAGTTTGAAAGCAAAAATGGTGGCCTATAGTTCTGTCGTCTTGTGTTTGGGCAAAAGGATGGATACTTAAGATTGTTGGGAGAGAGTAGAAGGTTGGGCTTATAAAATACACGTAATACACTTTTCTTTTCATTTTATTTTGTAAAATATCGTTGATATGAACGTAGGACATACATTTTTTAATTATTTATTTTACGATCGAGCCACAGGATATCGATCAAGCATAATCTAGATAGGCGTTTTCAAACTGGGCTCATTTGCTTAAGGCGGAGCATGTCATGTTTTTACTTGGGTTTATATCTTATACTAATTGTAAAATTTAATTGCCGTTATTGAATGTTCATAGTATTAGTGTAAAAACATGTATGAGGGCTCCAATATTTGTATTTATTTTCCGATGCAAGGGATTCTTCGGTATAAAAAGTTAAGAGACCCCATGATCCAAAAACTAGAGCCTAGAACTATCAACCATTAGATTTTCATTGTAAAGATTTTAGAGGTAACGGATTTAAGGATACAAGGGAAAGGAGGGGAATGTCACATTACACACATTTTTCAAGACAACAACTTGTATATCTCAAACCGCATAAGAACCCCAGAAAAAAATATATATATATATATATATATATAGTTATTTTAAACATGGTAGAGAACTCTTTTAACCATAGTCTGAAGTGTTAGAAAGGTCTTATGATTGTCTAACAGATGGAAGCACTAACTCAACTTGAGTTAAAGTGGAACTTTCTCTCCTTTCCCTTCAATAATAATAATAATTTGTTTTTTAATCATTGGCTTACCTGTACAAAAAGTTTTTAATATTTTCATCAATATTTGGTAAACTTTAAAATATAGTAGTATAGTACAGTATAGTAACTACTTAGAGTCTAGCCTATAAGCAAAACTTTTAAATTTTGTTTTCTTGATTCAAGAAACGAAACTTGAAATTGTTAACTGTTGCTAAACAAATTCAAGTGGTTTGTAACTCTTTTTTTTTTAATATAACATGTCATTTAGATATAATTAAAATGCTGATTGGATACCATTTCATTATTCTTGTACATACAGGACTGTTACCCTGATTCCTTCTTGCGGTTTGTTTTATCTGATAGATAACACGCAAAGCAATTAATAAACGCCACTTTATTAAGGACCCCTGATAAATAAATCTTTGAAATTTTGTCTCGAAAAACAATAAATTTTGGCTTAAAAACAATTTATATATTTTTATCAAAATGGTCTTTATGATTATTTTGAAAAAAAAAAATCACAAATGACCAAATAAAAAAAATCACGTAAATATTTTCCTACTGATGTCAAATGTAAACAACAAAAATCACTCGCAAATATTTTCTTTCTAACTGTTAAATATAATTTTTTCGCTTACTATTTAATTTTCAAAATAAATAAATAAATAAATATATATACCTACATATATATACATTTTTCCCTTGCTCAACATGAAAATTGGTATCTAATAAAAATGGTAAGATAAACTTATTTAAGTCTTGAGAAATATTATTGTGATGAAAACTATAATCTAACTTTACCTGCTTCTGTTGCCACATGGTCTTAGGCGTCCTTCTCGCAATAGGTTAGACTGCCTGTGATGGGGAGATCGGGGTTCGAATCTTGGTCGGGTGTACTGAGGGTGGTTTTCCACTTTCCCTCCACGCAAATGTGGGTACACTTCCTTTAAGTATAACCTTTATAAACCATAACACTATTAGAGAAAATAGTACACAAGCGTATAACCCTAACAGATAATAAGATGCTTTGTTAAAAAATATGATATATATATAAAAAACGTTACATAACAGCAAAATTTGACGATTGACCCATTATATGTTTTACTTATTTTCCTACAGTAATTAATAGCCATGTCAGTGTATCTCTAAAACTGTCTAACAAATAAGTATCAACTAGAAAACCTTGTAACCACCGTCAGTAAACCGTTCGAAGCCTCCTTGGTCGATGTCTGGCAATTTGTGTTCAAATACGGGTCAGTGCGAGTGTGATTGTTCAAGTAATGATAGTGTGTATCTAAGTGTCCCAGTGATTGATGTATGGTGCTGGTGAGCACACACACACATACACACACTGCCCAATGAAAGTCACGCAAGCCCGGCGTTGTGCCTGCCTGCTCATATTGTGTTGCGCCGCTTCCACTAATAGCTTTATTACTAGTATTGTTTTAGGCTCTTAAATGCATCTCGTAAAGATGAACACAACTACCCTATTTCTAAAGAGAAAATATTTATTGGCGCGTAACTGATCAATTATAACTTGAAAGATACTGTACACTCCTTTTGCATGTACAGTAGGCCCCCTGGTTCCTCTGATTCAGTATCTGCGGCTTAGTGCTGCCTAATTTTATTTATTTTTAATTATTATTATTATTATTATTATTATTATTATTATTTAGCACCGCGTCTTACTACCCGATCGGGTTATACGCTTTAAGTACTAATTACGCTAATGGGTTAGGAATTGGTAAGGTTGAATTAAAGGAAGTGAACCCGCATTTACGTGGAGGGAGAGTGGAAAACCATTTAGGAAAAACCACCCCCAGTTCACCCGACCGAGATTCGAACCTTGGTCTCCCCGTCCTCAGCAGTCGAGCTCAACACGACTAGCGAGTTAGCCAACTACGACACCGAGGCGGGTTATTTTTAATTAAAGAAAAAAATAGTATTTAGGTCACAATGGCTTCACTATCAGCCCACTTCATCTCATCTTGGCCATTGTGCTATCTTATCACCGTCATCATCAGTGATCGTCGCAACAAGAAGAATGGAAAATAGTAAGTTAAACCTTACCGTATGTATGTATATTACATGAATATCACGTTACATAACAGTTCGGTACTATCCGTGGTTTGTAGATCTAGGAACGTATTACCCGCGGATATGCGGGCCCTACTGTATATATTACCCTCTTACATGCATGGTGTGTTCGTAGTACCATGGTAAGTTTACATTAGACTAGGCTTATTTTTAGCATCGCGTCTTACCACCCTTTCGGGCTATACGTTTATATAATTATAAGGTTGAATGAGTGTACTCGCATTCGCGTTGAGGGAGAGAGGAAAATCATTCAGGAAAAATCACCTTCATTAAAACCGGCCGAGATTCGAATCCCGATCTCCCCATCATCGGCAGTATAGTCTATTGAGATAGTGACGTCTTAAACCATGTGGCCACTGAAACAGATGTCAGTTAGTGAAATTAAACAAATTATGTTCTTTTTGTCGATGTTGACAAAATATAACTTATTAATACAGGGTAGCCACTGATCGGCATAACCGGGAAGAATTCTGGAACTTTGCCATCTGTCAGGAATTAAAAACAAAAATTCATAAAGCTCACACTTCTTATCATCAATACGGCTGCCAAAATGGCTTGTATATTTGTTTTAAAAATGTTAGAGAAGAAAGGAGCACTTAAAATATTTTCTAAGGCATTTAACATAATTTTTTGAATCAGGTGGATACCACTTTAAATAGATTTTAGAGGCATCCAATTTTCAAAAGTATTTTGGTAGAAAAATACTTCAAATTAAATATATATTTTTTAAACTGTAAGTATAATTTGTTTGGTAGAGCTCGATAAACTTATGTCGAAAAAAATAATTGTTTTCTTATTTGAAGTTTTTTGGCACTTTCTTTGCTTATAAACCTTTATTGTTCATAAAAATTATGAAAATTGGACCTTATATAGTATAATCGTTGCCTAAAAGAACCCCTTCCCCTTTTGACTATAGAGATATACGCTATGTGTGATTCGTTAAACGATCTATGACCAAACGTGTCGAAAACCTTTAATCATAAGAAGCACATTGAAAAAAATAATGTTCAGTTGGCCGAATTTTGAAACCCGTTATATGCAGCAATATTACGAATGTAGGTAGGACTTTAAATATTGTGGTTAGTTTCTTTTATAAGCTATAATAAATGCGTTTCTGGAAGCCTACAGGGTGTTTGTACCTTATCAGCGAAAACAACTTTTCACACACGTGTGCATTATCAAACAATTGGCAAGCAAATTTTACATTATTTGAAAATCGTTTATTATGTTAATTTGTCTTTAATTTAAAATTGTGTTTTCAGTCAATAGCATATATGTATTGAATGTTTAGCTATATAACGTGTACTAAATTTCCACGTAAAAAACTATCACATGATTATTTTTAATAATAAAAGGACTATCGAATACATATCTGAGATACTATTCTTCAGTGATAAAGCTAGAAATAGAGTTAGGACTACAAGAACTAAAGAGGTACTGATTTTTTTCAATAAAATACTTTTGATATTGTGATATATGTGACTATTAAAATTACAAAGTATAATATCCTACCTAACGTAAATTCTCAAGAAACACCTTTGAAAAAAGGAAATACTTATCACTAAACCTTTGCCTATAGGTTATGTAATCATTGTTAAGTTGTTTGAACGTATAAACTATTTGAAGAATAAGTTGCATCAAAAAAAGGGGGGATACTTAAATATTAAAGTTAACTCCAAAAGGGAAAATTATATTTGCCTGGGTGCGTGGCTTCCACATTTCACCCAGCTGACAAATATCTCCACTGTTATACTCCTGAAGAAATGGCCGCGTGGGGAATCTTAAACAAGTCAATGCCTCACGAATATATGGACACTCGGGGAGTTCAGGAACTGTTTTTAGGGGTGTCGTTGGGGAGGAGAAACTGCAAGTTTATATTCATGTTTTCTTGAGAGAAGTTTTCCCCGCAAGTTTTTCCAGGCGGAACTTGGTAAGTTATGTTGTTGGTTTTAGGACGAAAGATTTTTTTTTCACTTCCTTCTTTCTTCACCCCCCCCACCCCCCACCCCCCTTCTCAACGTTTGGTTTAGTATCATTAGGGTTGTCAAATAAGAGACCATTCCGCTATATGTAAGCTATGCAAAGTATATTTTTCTGATGACAAATTATAAAAAATTTCCCATTTTCTATTTTCAGCATATTTGTTTTTTGAGCTATATGATTACAAATTACAAATAAAAAACGTCTGATTATTACTATCAGAATACTAGCATCAGTACCCCTCTCTTAGATCACTCGTGTTTTTATATTTTCAAGTAACTGAAAACTATATTTTTAACTAACACAAAATTTAACTAACTTTAAATATATGAGGAAGCTCTTTATTTCAAACATTTTGTTTATTCAGGTAAAAACTTTTAATATTTATCTACACCAAAACTTATACACTAAGTGTTTTGCGGATAAAAATATATGTTGCAGATGCATTCGTAATAAAGCGACTCGAAAATATTGATTGGCTTGACCACTATTGAACGTAACATTAGTTTTTTATTTGGGATAACACTATTTTTTTACATCAGGTAGAGAGAGAGGGAGAGAAAGAGATAAAATTGTCAGGGATATGAGTATGATAGCTATTTTGTCAAAGTTGGTTACTTTCTTCTAAAACATTTTGCTCTTGGAACATCACGCGGACCTTGTGTCAGCTACAAGTTTTGATAGCTCTTCTGGAAAATGGAATTCTTTTTACGGGGACTACAGTATCTCTTCGACCTTTTTTATGGCGTTCTTTTCTTTCTTTTTTTTTAAACAAAAAATGCGTTTTATTTTGTGCTGGCCTTCATAAAAAGTGTGTTGAAGATAGCAGAGTTCCTGTGATGTTAGCGCCTTTGGGAAGATCACGGATGTAGTTTGGTGTTAGAGAACGTAAATTTTTCCATCTTTACAGGCTTTAGCTTAGCTTTGGCATTTTTATTTTCGCCGTTGGATGAATATTGAAGTAGAATATAGGTGAGGCTGAAAGTTTAGAAGTTGAACCTTCTGTTGAAAAAATTAATTTAACCTTAGAGAACTAGAAAGGCTTAAGTGCATTTGTTCTACATAGTAGTGGGTATCTTAATTTTGTAAGTAATGATATTTATTTGATTAATTTAATATGCAGGACATTCCTAAAATATTTTAAATATTTGCTTTAAAACTATATATAAATGAAAGGAGTCTCGATGTCATTCAAGCTGAAGTTGTTTTACCGTCAATTTTATTTTTAGATGGTTTGTTCTGGTATCGACTGACTTTTATAGTAAGCAGGTTTTTTCTATTTTTTCAATGGTAATGACCAGTTTTTTTAAACGCCCTGTCTTACTACCCGCTCTCGTTATACGCCAATGTACTAATAAACTATTGATTTTGGGATTAGGAAGGCTTAATTGAAAGGAAGTACACCCGCATCACCGTGGAAGGAGAGTGGAAAACCATTTAGGTAAAAATACTCTTAGTTTACCCGACCGAGATCGAACCCAGATCTCCCCGTCTTCGGCAATCGTCCAACACGAGGGTAGTGCGTGAGACCATGCGGACACCGAAGCGAGTATATTTACCAGCTTAAGGTCGGTCTTCCTAAGGTAACAAAGATTTTTTTTAACGCGTGTCCAAACTAATTACATTTGGTATTGTATTCGTTTCCCGTACGTTCATTAAAAAATAGCTTCGTTTCTCTTCAATGATGTGAAGTGACTAAGCTTAACGGTTCTCATATGGGTACAAAGCAGAGTGTAATCCACGGCCGTGGCCAGGGTCAATCGTGTTTGGGAACTTTATTATAAAACATATACTATTTTCACATTATTTGATATTCTCGTAAATAGTAAAATGGTCGCGTTTTATCCGAATGGTGACATTTGACGTGATAAAATAATAGGGTTGAATATGTTGCAAGAAGAGACGCCTTTAAGTTGTGACAGTACTGCTACAGTTGACCTTTTATTTTCTTAGATTTTTAGATCACAATGATCACGAAATAAAACAATGGTTCTACAGTTTAACGTGGGATACGAACCACGGTGGAGTCCTGGCATTCCCCACATTCACAAGTTGTGATTAATACACGTCTTGTCAGAGGTGAAGGAAGGGTTTGGCAAATCAGATAAATCTGTGCCGGGACCGAGGATTGTACCCCGGACCCCCAACACAAAAGTATGACACCTTACCCCTAGACCACTAGGTCGCCCTATGTAAAACACATTGTTATGTTTGGGAGGCTGTCACTGATTAAATACTCGTAATAATGTAACAATATAGTTTCTACATAATAACTACCTACTACATAATAACCTACTTTATTTTAGTAAATAAAATAGTTTAAAAGAAACTTTAATTCATTTTATAACATTATAAAGATAATATAATGCATTAAAAACATGTTTCCTTAATTTTACTGTTGTTTTTCCAATATAAAATAGAAATTATTCATCTGTAGGGCCTATATCAACCAACACATCCCATTTTTATTTATTTTACATCTTTTCTATGCATAACCCATACCTACAGACACATAGATTTACAATATGACATTTTTAAACAGCTTGAAAAACCTTTATTTTACTTGTAATCTTTTCAATTGATTAAGGGTAACATTTTCACTTGGTTTTAAAACTTTTTGTTAGGGGTAAAATAACGGAGTTCTAGTTATTGATATTTCGTCCCAACATCACGCCCACCTTTCGTTTTGAAGAGGTTACGTTGTTTGTTACCTTAGTATAGAGTTTGCACAACCGCAATTTATTTTAACACTTTTGTTATTATTTTTACCTTACATCTTCCACTTTTACTCTTGTCTATCATTTTTCTTCTCCCTTTCTCCGTTCCTCGCGTTGTCTGCTGCACGCGTCTCTATCACCTTGCGAACAATTTGTCTTCATTCTTTCTGTGCCTATACCCTTCTTCCTACGTCGCAGCTTTTTCTTTTCATCTATTCTTATTTACTATTTTTATCTTTGATATCGCTACTTTCCCCTCGTGTATTTAACTCACCTTATTTTTTAATACATTTTGCTATCATCATCATCACTACTGATTCACCTTAAGTCTCAAATTTAGATTAAGGTGTACGATTATTTTGATTTTAATGGTCATCTCTCTTGGTTAAAATCGAAAATTCTTGTCTCCGCGTCTAACTACCCGTCTGATGTATCCACATATTAACACTAAGGGGGTAAGGAAAGTGTACATGCGTTTTCGCAAATGGAAAGGGGGCAAACATTTAGGAAAACTCACCTAAATACATCCGGCTGTAATTCACCCCCTCACCCCCGGCCTCGTCATTGACAAACGAGGCAAGTTGCGTAGTCTCTCCTCGTGAAGGGGTGTGATATCGATACTGTACTCATTAAAATTATAGGAAGAAAAATATCAATACCGTACTACAAAAGTTATCTCCCACCCTCCTTTCACTGAACGCGGGAACACATCATTTAATTTCTACCCACTTCATCCTTACCACTTTAGCTCAGTCGGTATATCATGTATGTATACTCAACTACGAGTCCCGGGCTAGGTTCCTGGCATTGCCGAAAAACGTATCATTGATGAAATGTGGCTTTCCTCTTTCATAGTGATGAATTAACGGTCGAGGGGCTGGAGGTTGTGTGAGTTAAGTTAGTTTATAAGTCGTGTGCTGATGTTTTAAGCCTGTCCAGAAATTGCACGTTAATTACCTCATCCCTGCCCCATTAGTGTAAATATGCGGATAGCCCGTACAAGACGCAGAGAACGTAAATAAAAACAACCACGTGTAAATGACATATTTGGACAATAGTAAAAAAGGTTTTCGTAAATTACGTCTTTTAAAAAGATAATGAGCGTTGTTGGCGATGGCTGACACAGTATCATAAACTCCATGTATTTAGTTTTCTGGAAACACAACATGGGGTACAGAATAAAAGAAAGAAAAAGAAAAGCGCCTCGAGCTTACATGCGTGGCTGTTATTTTTGTTCTCTGAAAAGGTATAAAGTTATATCTCGACTTTTTGAGAGTTACGGAAAAACGCCCTTTCAAAAAAGTTTGTTTCTTGTTTTCAATAACTTAATGAACGAGAGAACGTTAGGGTTTAGATCTTGATAAATATTGTGTCCAGACAACACATTGGGAAGGAGGGGGAGGGGGGCCTTAAAAAAAGAATATACTAAATAAGAAAAAAAAGGTCGAAGAATTTCATGAAATTGCATGTATTTTTTGAAAAACTCAATTAAAAATATAAATAAACTTTATTTCAACATCAAATTATAAATGTTTGTGAATATTTTTAACAAAGAGTGACAATAATGAGATGATTACTAGCCTGTGCGCTGTTCTGTCTTGTGTTAGACGCCGGATCGTGTTGAGTCGTGTCGTGTGGGGCAAGTGTGCTCTTTTGAGGAATCTTCTTGACTACCTAGAATAAGAAACAAGAATCATATTATTTGTAAATGCAAGTCACTAGTGTCTCACGCTCAAATAGTAATGTTGTTGTGCTTGGTTACCCAACTCAGGTGTGTCGTTTGAAAGAGCAATTTTGTCTGAACTCCCTTTCCTTCGGCTGTCATCCTTTACCTCCCACCGCGACTCACATTGCCGGGACTATCTTACCTCCCCTCGCAACTCACGTTGCCGGGACTCCATTCTAACTCCCACCGAAACTCGCGTTGCTGGGACTCTATCCTACCTCCCGCCCTGACTCGCTTTGCCGGGACTCTATCCTACCTCCCGCCCGCCGTGACTCACGTTGCCGGGACTCTATCCTACCTCCCACCGTGACTCGCGTTGCCGGGACTCTATCCTACCTCCCACCGCAACTCACGTTGTTGGGACTCTATCCTACCTCCCACCCTGACTCGCGTTGCCGAGATTCTATTCTAGCTCCCACCGCGACTCACGTTGCCGGGACTCCATCCTACCTCCCACCACGACTCACGTTGCCTGGACTCCATCCTACCTCCCACCACGACTCGCGTTGCCGGGACTCTATCCTTCCTCCCACCGCGACTCGCGTTGCCGGGACTCTATCCTACCTCCCGCCGCGACTCGCGTTGCCGGGACTTTATACTACCTCCCGCCGTGACTCGCGTTGCCGGAACAATCTCGTCGACCTTTTTCCTACCCTACCCACACGGGTCGGAACACAACGTCGCCGTCGTGACATCAACCAGTTATCCCCAAAGCCGCATCGAGGAATAACAACGTGAGTTTGTATATTTGTCAGTGGAAGAGGGAAATTGTTATCAGCCTATAGTTAAGGGGCCTTAAATGGGGAACTGCTAATTTTCTTCTCTCTTTTTATCACATTAGTGCTTAAGTATGATAGTGCTTTGAGTGTCTAAATTGGTCAAGTTAAGATTCAACCAGCTTTGCAAAATAGATTTGAAGTCACTAAGTATACAACGTCGCTAAGGCACCTGTGATCGAACCAGAGCCCACAAGACATATTGCCTACCACACTGTAACGGGAATGTGCCTAATCCCGCGGGTATGATAGCATGCCCCTTCTCACCTGTTTCCTTGCCCCGCCTCCTTACGAGTTTGGCGACCATCAATCTTGAGCCGAACAACAATGTGTGGCAATATCATCGCCCTCCGACACGCAGCACACAGCCGAACACGTCGCCTCGTGTGACACAATCTCTCGCCTTTTCTGGGTTCAACATTAAAAAACTCACACAGTGTAACCCGAATATGATTCCTGCCGTGCCTATTGAAGGTTGACGTTTTTATTTGCAAGATTAAATTTCTTTACCGTTCTGAAAGGGCTCATGGGTTCACTTTGAGTGATTCGCGCTGTTAAACTTAGATTTTAGTTATTTCTTTACTTTATAGAAAACTGCTTAATGGGACCACCTACTTGAAGGGGAATATCACACCGCGTTATTTCTCATAGGAATGGATCTTCTGAAGCTTTAAAACCACTAAAAGAATCCATAATTGTCCTAGCACTTTCTCTTGTGAACCTGTAAACAAAGGTATTGGTTCCGAAGAGGATTTTTTATTTCTGATCAATTGATCTAAGAACTGCGACACTTCACGTTAAACGTCGTATAAATGAGCTAATTTCACCTATTCATAATTTTAGTCTATAAAACTTGAATGGATTTAATATTTCTTAATTATATCGGGACATATTGATAACTTCCCAATTAAATTTTTTCAAACCATATTTTGGAATAACAAATGCATTTTACGCGTCTAATCGCTCTAGTACAGTGGTATTCAATCTGGGGTACGCAAAACATAATAGAAGATACGTTAAATTATACATAGATGCTACTGTTAAAGCTCGAGGACTAGTAAATTTTAAATAGTAAATAGTTAATCCCAACATTGACAAATCGGTTGGTAAAAGTTCGAATAGCTAACAAAATGTTTACTTTTGAAAGTTTATCAGCGCTCATTGGTAAATCCTAGCATTTACCTACATGTCTGGGTAAAAGTAATCACGAGTAATATTTTACTTAATTAAATGTATTGTTTTAGTTAGATTTTTTTGCATGGATAAACGAAAATTCTAAATTTTCGGAATATGATTTTTTGAATAAAAGAAACCCCAAGTCAGAATAGTTTTTTGATAAATCTCACTTTTTAACTAGTAGTTTTCCAGACAGGTTCTGTATGTATCAAATCAATTGAGACTAATTCTTAATGTATTCTAAATTTATTTTTGAATGGAATTTTTTCACAATGTTGGACTAGAACTCTAACTCTGAATTTAAATTAAATAAAATTATTTTGCTCATAATTATTTCGTAACAAAGAAATTACAACCCACTTATTACAAATTTAACTACTGACCAAATTACTAAAAAATCGTCAGAGGATCTATTTTCCACAATATGTTTTTCCATCTCTTTTTTTCAGGCGTTTTTTATTTAAAATGTATCCTTACTTAAACTTTAACCAACGGGAACAATCTTTCATACTCCATTATTTTAAATTTATAAATAGACTTCTTACTTAAAAGTTTGAAGTATTGTTTACTGCATTGTGGCGACATGGGAAGAAGTTTGGAGTTAGTGGTAGATATGTTTCTCTATGATAATAACGAAGCATGTTTTATACAAAAATAAGTAACTATGGGACTTTTTTTTCTCAACATACACTACTATATTGACACCTTTAACTTTCTTGAAGATTTTCATGTCTAACTCTACCAGTAGTAGCTAATTAATAAAATATGTTTTGTTAAATACTTAGTTTTAAAAATATTTACTTTTTAGCATCGCGTTTTAAAGTTTTTTTAGCACCGCGTTTTACAGCCCGTTAGGTTTGTACGCTTATATACTAATTACGATAATAGTTTTAGATATTATGAAGGTTATGTTTAGAGGAAGTGTACCCGTATTTGCGTGTAGAGAGAGGAGGGGGGAACCCATTTTGGACTAGGCTTCTAAACCAAATCTTCCCGTCATCCAAAGTTTAGTCTATCGCGAGCGTGACTCCTTGGATCATGCAACCACCGAAGCAGCTCAAAAAATATAACTTCATCTAATAAGTGAGTGTATTTTTTTTAAAGTAACTTATTTTTATTGATTTCTGGATATTAAGACGTGGAACACATACACAAAAATCAACATCTCCAAAGAGATTTTACAATGGTAAATGTTTGCTATGACAGCATAATTAATTAATTAATTAACAACTCTATCCTTTATGAGAGGGAGAAATACAAGTAGTTTTTTTTTTCCAACCAGTGTCTGTATCTTAGTGTTCTATTACACTTGACGCCGTTGATGGGGAGGTTAGGATTCGAATCTAGGCCATTTACATTGGGGATTGTTTTTAATATTAATTTTATATTACTGTGGTTTTATCCATCTTCCCTTCATAGCAATACGAGCTCATAAATTATTTTAAGCTAAGCTATACTAATTAATTTAAATTAATTGAATTGTTGTCTCCACCAACAAAAAAAATCAGAAATTGTTATATATTAAAAATAATTAGTTCTTATCATTCTAATTGATCTTGACAGACTCCTCCCTACGTAACCTTTTTGCTGTGTAACCATACATTCAATGTGTTTTTGGTTGTGGATCGTAAATGGTAACAAATCATTTTTCGCGATTCTTTGTACTGTGATTATAATTATGGAATTATAAAATAATGTAAAATTATAGACTTCTTGTATAATATCAATAATATAATTGTGTCTTTATTCTCTTCCATTTTTAAATTTATAACTATGTCTACATGTGTATTAGTTCCAATGTTCTTCAAGCGCTTTTATTTTTCTAGGTCAAGTTTATAATCGCTTCCATTTCGAATTTAATTTCCTAATTGGTGCCTAGCGGCCATTTGTAAAATGTGTTCCACCCTCCGTGGGCTGGCATTGTATACGTGAAGATTAATAGCCCTCCGCTATATGCCATTAAGTGTATTTAGTTTGAATTCCTCAAATAGGGAAAATATCTTCACTGACGAATGCATACATCAATCTTAACCTGTGTACGTTGTTAGTGTTATTAAAAACACTTTATTTGTAATATAAATATTTTTAATATATATTTTCTCTGGTCAGCGGTTAAATAAAGTGTTCTTGAAAAATTATTTAAAGTCTAGTACAATTCCATCTGCTTCAAGCCATTTGATTAACAACTATATAAGAAATTGGATAAATACTATTGCATCATCGTCCAATATTGTAATTTCAAACTATCGCCCGGGATATATATATATATATATATATATATATATATATATATATTTCTTGTTAAAGATACCTAAAATATCACCCCATCTCCCACACACATTTCTATAAAAAAAATCTAAAATAATCAAATAATTTTTTTATAAGTTTTCCTTCGACATTTTTTTGTCAGTGTGTACATTTATTTATTTGAAGTATACAACCTGCACTTTCTGAACCGACTGACTATATCAGCGCACGATAATGTGTATGAGAGCAAAAATGTTTACATTGGACTATGCATTGATAACATTTTATGACCATCAAACAATTTGTTTCATGAAACCATTAATTGTTCTACCTTACATTCTTATCAATATTTTAAAATAACTCAGACTTTCACAAACAAATGGTTATTTACTACCAAATGTTTCATTGTGTTGTCACTAAGCCATATTTTTAGGGTTGTGTTATACATATTAGTATGCTTCAAAAAATTTTGGCATAAATATATATTATATATATGGCTGTTTATGTATAACACACGTACACGAAGTCTCCATTTTAAGCTGTTGTATTGTCATATTATATTCATAGCATTATGTGACATTCTATAAAGCTACGGTTTTCGCTTTCACGTGATTGTGAAATATGCACGACTATAACTTCCTCTCATGTAAAGTTTAAGATCCGTCCGTCACAGTTCCCTCT
The DNA here is from genome assembly GCA_901482245.1 of Timema douglasi. Classification (NCBI taxonomy): domain Eukaryota; kingdom Metazoa; phylum Arthropoda; class Insecta; order Phasmatodea; family Timematidae; genus Timema; species Timema douglasi. Next base: position 93,388 of record CABEEJ010000600.1, read on the forward strand.
TATACCATTCGACGCCAGAATCTTGTTGACCTCGTTGATGTCCCCATTGTTGTGGCCCCTCACCCCCCTTCACCCACGATCCCTCCCTTGTAACAAGCAATATTCCTGGTGCAGTGCGTCGCGGTGCAAGTGATAAGTTGTCGCCTTCCCACCACCTGTGTGAAATATCGCGTCGCGGCTCAGGAAGCCTGTCTTTTCAACGGGAGACGTTATGAAAAGTGCCTCCCCATTGTGTCGCTGTGGAAGAGTAATGATGGTTTACCTGCATTGTGCGATGTGTTGCCTCCACGTAAAAGGAAGGGGGAGGGGGAGTTCTGATTTGTAACATATGTGACTCAGCCATTTTCTACTTTTCCCACTCGTGAAGCCGTGTGTTAAAAAGGTATGAGTCACTTCGCGGAAGTTTTACTTTTATTTCCTTATTTCGACTAGAGCTTTCATATAGTTTGATATAACTTACATTGGCTACAACTTTTTCTGTTTATATCCTATGGTATTGTTGTATTAAAAGCTAGGAAATAAAATTTTGCTCGTGAATGTCATGAAAACATCACAAATTAAGTTTGTTAGTAATGATTACTTTGAAGGAAAATCGACATATTAGTAAAATAAAACTTTTTTTTTATCCTTAAGCTGTATTTATAATATATGTTTATACATTCTACTAATATGATATTATTGAAAATTGAAAAAATTGTAATTTTTAATAAAATTGGAGACCAAGACGCAGATGGGAGAATAACATTACAAAGGACCTGAAAGAGATAGGATGTAATGAGGGGGACTGGATAGAACTAACTCAAGATAAGAATGGGTGGCGTACTTTTCTAAGTGCGACAATGAACTTTCGAGTTCCTAATGCTATAAAGTAATTAAACTATAATTTGTTAGCAGTCTAGTATATCTTTGTTAAGCAAATGAAAAGATTAAATAGTCATAAAATTTTATTTCTTTGAATACCTTGACTGGAGTTATGTTTAGTGGTTCCAGGTAATACGTAAATTTACAAATTAAAAAAATTACATATTCCCCAGTTAATATTTTCATCATAAAATGTGTAATATTTAAATTCTAACTGGTGCTGGATTTTTTTTTGTCCAGGGGGTGGGGAAAAATTATGTTATGTTCCGATTAAGTTAGGTTGAGTAAAGAAACACGGAGGGCCAAAATGAAGTTATGTTCAGGTTAAGCTAATTTGATTAGAAACATAAAGGAGGAAGGGGGAAGCAATGACTGGGAGAAAAACATTATACAACAAAAAAAAATATTGATGGTTTGGCAAGATTTTCCAAATAATGTTGGATTAATATTAAGATAGAACAATTCAGTTTGTAAATTTGGGTATCACTGACTACTATAGAGTCATTGTAGTGAATTGTTTGGATTTTGATTTATATGTTCGATAAATTCCTTTTAAAAAAAAGCTAAATCTTTTCCTCATAAATTCCAAATTCGGATAATATTTAAAATGTTTTCATCCCATGATGCTGGAGCTATCATATTGTTATATTAATATATTTTGGTATTGTGCTATGATCGAAAATAATTAATAAATGCGAATTTTTAAATATAGTTAGTTTAATCAATATTGTTCAATGTTACTAGTCAGTGGTCGCAATAATCACAAGTAAATTGTTAAAAAATGTGTCCACGACTCTTGCCCTCCCCCCCTTTTTTGCCCCTTGGAAGGAAACAGAGTGAGGGGGGTATGAACCTATCCTCATTTGCGTGGAAGGAGAGTGGGGAATCATTTAGGAAAAACCACCTTAAGCCCTGAGACTATTCGTCCACTGAAGTGGGCTTGAGGCTCTTTCTTGCCAGTGGCTTAGCGCATGGCATGTCACTGTCCAATGATTTATAGGCCTGCCCTTTTTCTTAAAATAAGATCTGCAGTCTTTATTTTAGTTACGTGTGTTACGACAATTAGGTCCGTATCTGACGATTGCAGTGCAGTATACACATCAATAAGTGTGTGTGGGGGAGGGAGGGGACACATTGATTTGAGTGACTATAATTTTCAAGTTCCGACAGTAGTCTGAAACTTAATGCCATAAGTGCGGGGTATCTCTGTAGAAAGTTTAGACGTCACTTAGAGCCGTAAAGACCTATATTTTCCATCTTCCCGCCATTTCTAACGTGCATTCGCCTTGAAAATGTTAGGTTGAATGCGCCAGAGAAATGTATTCCAAGGATGGAAGAGAGGAAAATATCATTATAAACTTACGGTTTGTAGTTGCTGCCTGAAAATTACACCAGTTGTGTTACTCTGTTTAAAGATACATCCTGCATGTGATTTTCCAAGGCAACAAGTTTCCAACTATAGTTGTTCACACCGTCACTGGTCCATGTTTACATCTCCCAATTTCCGTTAAATTTAATTTAACAATAATAATCATAATTCTGGTTTTGAAGTTTCGACATCAGGAATATTTTAATTGCGTTTTTTTTAAGTTTACATAGCGAAGCCATTTTGTTCTGGAACTTCCTGATTATAATGCACTTAAAACTTCTAAGCTTCTTTATTTTTACCTCCCCTCTTCTACACACACACACACACACACACACACACACACACATTCTCTTTTTAATATTGGTTTCTCGAGGTCCTTAGGAGATGTTGGGAAAAGACCATTACTAATAACTTGTTTGCTCCTTACTTTTTAATAAACAGATATTAGTTAGCAGTCGTTATAAATCTACTCTTATATTTGTTGGTGAGTCCTAAAACCTCGGGACTTATTTTGGATGGACTCTTAGGGGATCAAAACTCTATATATATTTGTTCAAATATTAAATTAAATAAACATATACTCTGTTTGAAGAGTGTTTGGACAAAGTTTAACACATTTGAACGGATCTATTTCAGTTTTAAATTGGTTTTAATTAGTTTTACACATGAGTTTTTAATTACTCACTCCAAGGGGGTAGAGAAAAGGAGGGTGTCCCAGCCGGTATGAAGGAATCTCATCTTGATACACAAAGTTGAGACAAGTAATGTTAAATTGGTTCAGAGTCCATCACGCTCAGAATATTCCAACCAGTAATGTCACAAATTAACATAGTTTTGTTTTAAGCACATTTGCTTTTTTTTCCCTAATAGTAACTAGCATATAATAGTTGAGAAATACTTACGTTTGGTTGGTTGAATATTTCATTTGGAATAATTCAATTCTTCTCTTACCATGAACTAGGAATTGTTGCTGCGCCGCATTCTAAAACAGAATTACAGAAATTACTTCTTAATAAGTTTGTTAATTCATATTGTTACAAAAATAAACTTTTGTTAATTTTTTGATAGAAAACCCATTTACATTTGTATGAAATAAAAGTTCGTTGCTGGTAAAACGTAATGTGGCCCACCAAAGATAAAAAAAAAGTTAAAAAAAAAATTGCAGATGAGCAAAAGATCACAGTTGCGTGGCATGAAACAATAGCCGCTCTGAAGACTTGTAATTGGTTATTAATTACGTATGAAGTCTTTGTCTTTAAACTCGTAAAGTTAAATACGATTTTCCGCAGTTTCAACTGGTCTTTGAAGTAACGCAATTAGCCCGGCTCGTGTAGCGCTTGCTTTGTGCTGTGTGCCATATTTACAATGGCAGTGTTTCAGAGCCCTTGGGGAGAGGGCGAAGGGATGGGGGCTGGGGAGTTTGGCCCTCGCTCAGAGAATAGTCTCTCCTCTCCATCCAGTCGTCGTCAGCGTCCCTCTCTCCAAGCCGGGTCGGAGCCAGCCAGGACTGCCATTGCGCCTGGCAAGATACGGAACCTGTCACGAAGCTCGGTCGTGCGGGATGCCTAGTGCCCGTTCATGCAGGCCCAAGTGCAGCTACAGACCGCGTGATCTCTCTGTACAGAGGGATTCACAATAAAAGGCCGTGCGTGGAGTTCCTAACTTAACGACGTTGCTTACTTGGAGATTTCGAGGCTATTTTGGAAAGCGGGCTGCATCTTATCTCGACGCACCTAAGCAGTCTAAGTACTATTTCACTTAGACACCTTTGTACGAAATAAGAAAGAGAGGGAAGAAAATGTGCAGTTCACCCTATGAACTCTTTTATCCACTGATCACACTTCCCCTATTTCTCTGACGAGTTTATACAGTCCCTGTACTATTTGCGACTTGAAAACATTGACTTGTTTTTAAAAATTACCTTTTCCTTGCTTTCTACTATAGCTAGACATAGGTTACCACGACTGTTATAATCTACATCATGGCTGGAAGATTCCTACAGGCAATTTTCGTGACCAAGCCTAAGTTGTAGCCTAAGTTGTAGCCTAAGTTGTAGAGGATTTATAAGAAATACGTTTACAAAAAAAATACTTCGATAAAAAAATAACTAAGCAGACGTGGGGTGGTGGGTCGCAGACGCGGGATACATTGTTTCCCTAACTGTGCCTCTTGGTCGCCAGTCGTGTGTAATTTTATGAATAGTATAGATCGTTCCTTGGTTATCAGAGTTTTTCATTTGTGTTTTATTTGATGTTCCGTGTAGTTTTGTTATTTTGAAATGGTGTTAGCCCGAACTATGGCACTATGTCAAAGTAATCTATTAATGCCTACATATTGGTCCCGGCACACTGGCGAAAATATGTAAAAAATTGAGGGGTGCTTTGCCACCTCTTCAATTAAATTTACGTCCTCTTCTATGAAAAAATCTTGGATCATTTACAAAACCAGCCCAATCAAACACAAAACTAAATACAACTCGACTAAAACACGTTTGCTCGGTGGATGCAGACGCATTGTAGAGATTCTGGACGCGCACTCTGGTCGTCAGACGCAACATAACAAACTATGGAAACGCGCCGAGGGAATCCTACCATTAACACTAAAATTGCTAATGGTGGTGGCCGCTCGGTCGGTATAGCTCGATTTCGGGCTCATGCCATGGAGTGTTTTTTATTAAAGTCTGGCTGAATGTGGTTTTCTTACAGATAAATAAGGGTTTTAGAAACGGGAAACATGTCATAAATTCCGCTTGTACCTCCTTTTTTTACGACAGTGTTATGTAAACTAGCTTCCCGTACATTATTCTTTGGTACTGTGGGCTCATGATTAAAATCAATTTCTGTTACAAAATATATATCGTATTTTGTAGATTTTCATGCGTGAGATTAACGAAATGGTTCAATTTAGCAATCTCACCGTATTTATATGAAGTCCAGACAAGTTGTACTGCTCGCTTCGAAGATGAATTATATCAAACTTTTCACCTGTCAAATAAATAAGTTGTGTCACCGGTACATTCAACCATAAACGTATTCAATATTTATTAATACTAATACTTAATAATCGTTTTATAACTAAATTTTAGGTTCATTTGGCCATTACTTAACAATTGCCTCTTAAAATAAAGTGTTTATTTTCCAGATTCAAATAAACAACACGCACATACTTAGCTTCAAATTTTTAAGTTGTGTTTTTATTTTACCACTGGCTTGAAGAACTACTTTTTAAAAAAAAGCCATGTGAGTGCCTTTAAAAACTAATGCCAATTAAAAAGTGTAATTTAATAAGTTGCTCGCTCCTTTCTCCTAAATTCATCTCAATTCAATCACCGAGTTTAGGATTAATCACTTATAAATTGAGGAATTAACTAATAAAAATTAATCTCATAAGGCATAAACAAATGTTTATAGCTAAGTCACTTAAAAGAGACTAAAACCCAGAAATTAATATCTCAGTGAACCTCGACTCTACAAATAAAACTGCTCACAATTGTATTTACTAAATTGTCATTAGTAAAAAGTTAATTTTGTTGTTAAGTGTGTGTAGGTCCCTGTATTTGTAAAACTCATCCAAACTGTATATGCATGTGTGTTGTTTTTTTTGTCGTAATACAGTTGCGTTACCTTTGAGGCTCATGCAACATCCCAGCACTACTTGTAACCCATTTCATGATTGCACCTGAGTGCTTTGGGAACGGGGGTCTAATGCCATTCGCTCGATAGCTACTTGGACTAGGTCCTCCCTCTATGGAGTAAACATGCAACTATAGAAATGGGGAAATGTCCACTAGCCATCGTAGCGTAAAGTAGGCCTACTCATGGTGGTTTGTTTAAACTGGGTGTGACCTTCTATTGATATAAATGTATATAACGGGGTTTCACCTGGAATAATCAGGAGTTTTGTAAAAAAATAAAAATAATAATAAAACAAGGTCGAAAAAAAATAATTTGTGGTAATTTAACTTAAAGTTCTAAATAGTATTTTACAATATATCAATCTGTAAAAAGTTCATACTTTCCCCCCTCTAAGATGATCTTTATAAAACCACGGTGTGGCCTATAATCGCGCCCTTCAATAATATGTAACTTAATGAACCTTTGAGGACCCACACCCTCCATTCACAGAATCATTGTGCTGCATATAATTCATCAAGGTAAAATTATCCTGTTATTAACACTAATGACGTACCATTTCACACTAGAATTGTTTTTTTGAAAAATTACGTTTAATTTATCTATAAGATTACTTAACTGTGACTGTAAAGATTATGACTCCTTCTGGAAACCTGTAAAACATAGGGACTTTTATAATAATAATAAAATATTGGCAACCCTGGATAAATAAGTTGTTTAAAGATAGCATTGTTATGTATAACATTATTTTTCTACAAAACCAGGAATCAAAGCCGAGTGCTTAAGTAGGTAGGCTAAACATTCAGGACATCTGGTTCGATTACAGGGACGGAGCTTAAGCTATACGCTATGCATGTGAATTTTTCTACTAATCGAGATACTTTGGATAATCGTGTGACTTTTGTTATAATTAATAGGGCCTACGTTTACCATGAGAGGTACTAACTACTTAATGTGAGGTGACGAAAATGGTGGGTTGGTTAAAAATAAATTCACCAGTCTTCTCCTGAAGAGAGGCGGAACACCGCATAGGAAAACCACACCACAGCCATCTGGCTGGGATATGAACCCCGAACCCCCCCAAGTCATAGTGGATGTGAAGTTGTGTTAGGTAAAACCAGCTGTACCGAGGATGGTTTTCATAAATTATTTGCTCCTTTTACGTAACGCAAATGAGTGTACATTTCCTCTGAATGCTATTTTTCTCTTCCTTACCATATTAGCGTGGGTATAAAATATGCTACATATAATCACGAACATTTTAAATATATACATAAAAAAACACAGACAAATTAAATTATTATTATTATTATTATTATTATTATTATTATTAGCACCGCGTCTTACTACCCGTTCGGGCTATACGCACTTACGCTAATGTGTAATGGAAGGGTGGTTGTGAGATGAAATGGAGGACCTACAGTTTAACGTGGAATCCGAACCACCGTGGAGGCCTGGCATTCCCCACATTCACAAGATGTCTTGTCAGAGGTGAAGGAAGGGTTTGGTAATCAGATAAATCTGTGCCGGGACCGAGGGACAAATTAAAACAAAATATATAAGAACTTGGAAAAATAAGTATATACAAAAAGTGCACACTTAAATCATAATTGGGGGAAAGCCGAGCCATCACATCCCCTAAATTAGGAAACCCGCTCGCCGCTGGTCCATGACTCCCCGCCTTCTCATTTACTGTGTGCCATCAGGCTAACTCCAACATTATTTGACCTTCTTGACACATGAAGTGGTTTTAATAAAGCTCGTTAAAGTCATCTTAGTAATAAAACACCGTCAGAACGTTAGACCGGAATTTGGACCCCGATCCATACGTCACTGGCAAGTCCAGTATATTGAGAGAGTTACGTCTTAGACCTTGCGACCACCGACACGCGTCTGTAGGCTGAGGGAATGAACCAGCAGAAGCGAGATGAAGCACGTGCGGAAACGACCCTCAGCTCATGTTGTTGAGGACGTCTGAGAGAGAGAGAGAGAGAGACATATGTGACCACTCTCAACGTATTGTATTGTTCGCGTGCACTGCCCCGACGCCTTAGCTGGCAGTGAAAACGTTGTTCCCTGACTACTTGTTTATTTTTGTTCTGGTAGTCTCGTGGTAGTACCGGAGAGTGTGGGAAGTGCGACCAGAGCTCGAATGTGAAAATGACAACCCGCTTCGGTGACCGTGTGGTCTAAGGCTTCACTCTCGCAATAGACTGAACTGCTGGTAACAAGAAGATGGGGTTTCCACTGTGTGTTTCCAACTCTTCTTTCAAACAAGTGCTGGTACACATCCTCTATATTCTACCGTTATCATAACCCCATTAGTGTAAGCATATTGTTAGGACGAACGAGTCAAAAAAGATATTTTTTTTAGTGGGCGATACTAATTTTAATTACGTAAGTGATTTAGGTGGTTAAATTTAGAGTAAATATATCCGCATTTGCATGGAGGGAGAGTGTGAAACCATTTAGTAAAAATTATCCTAAGTTGGCCCGCGTGGGATATGAACCTTGACCTCCCCGTCACCATAAAACCAGACATTGAGGCCTATACCGCTTGCTCACCTGTCCGGATTTCCTAGCTTGAATGGTGGCTACGCAGTGTAGAACGTCAAGCCTTGGAAAAATGAGGTTCGAATATTTTCCTGGTTAATTAGAGGGGGTTTATTCATATGTGATTCATCACCCATTTTTTCTCACGCTCACGCGGGTGCATTTTCTCTACGATACTTACCCATTCCCTGCCCATTAGATTAAGTCGATAATCACCTTGGGATGGAAAGGACAACATAAAGTTTCTTGTGCCATCATACAATTCCAGAGCATGCGCACAAGTGCCTGAGTTGGTCTAACCGACTTCCCTATAGTTATGCTACGGGAATTCTTCTGGCCAACACATTACGGTGGAGAGGGGGCAGGGATCTAGGGAACGTTAGCTAGCTAAGGGGAGTGTTTTTGTACTTTTTATAGCAACACTTTTTTGGCCAAAATAAATAAAATATGGCTTCAATACAAATATAAGAGTTTAATTTTCTTCACTTGGTGATATCAACAGTTGTTGAATATCTGTCATGAGCATAGCGGCATTAGATGGCAAACTTTTTGAATGAAGATAAAAAGTTGTCATTAAATTCCAGTACACCCTCTACATTATTCAAGAACTGTTGATATCACCGTGTGATGAAAATTAAACTCTATGTTTGTACTGAAGCAATATTTGATTTATTTTGGCTAAAAAAAAAGTTTTGATATAAAAACTGCAAAAATACTACACACAACTAGTGCTCTCTATATTCCGACCTCAAAAGTCTTCTTCTGCTACAGTATGTTTTGCATCGGTTCATTATCATATTGGCTTGAGCACTTGAGGATAAAAGCGTCCATCGGGGTTGCGCTGGCAAGTGAAGATTTTGATTTCGCTACTGGTGCGGCCGACGACGGCCACGCTTGTGGTGATAGTGTGGCTACAAGACAAAGCACTCTGTGATATTAAGGGGGTGGGAAGAGTCTTTCTCTCTTGTCTCCCCCACTTGGGACGTTATATTGACCGAGCTTCGAGTGAGTGCCACTTGGAGCGCCACTTAATGACGCAGAAGTGCGGTCCACTTGTCGTGATGTGCTCCGCGCTTGTTTGAACTGGTGGTTGCCATTTTTAGTCCACCCCCTTCACCTGTTTTTTTTATTATTATTGCACTGATATCCGATCTCTTGCGGATTTTTTCTACATGTAGATATCCCCTTTTTTAGGGGTAGGGGGAGGGAGTGGGGAACTGGCTAATGTCGTGTTAAATTTAGTTGTGGTAATGTTGTGTTGAAACGAGTGAAATCAGGTTAATTAAAATACAGTATCCCGTTTCCCTCCAACTCGCTTTGAGCACTAGCGTTTGTGTTGGAGTTGCAAGCCCTATTTGGTTTGTTTGGAGCTGAAACTTTCGAGGGTCTCTCGAATTTGAAGTTGTTCACACTGTCCGGTTTTGACGTGGAATTTATTTGGGACTACAACTATGTGGATTCAATTGTGCTCGACGCCTGAAAATGTCCAATGGGATCGAAATGTCGGTTTGAGAAACCTACAATGGCTACAGACCGATTCATTTAACTCTTTCGAATGAATGATTCACATGGGATTGAGGGAAGGCATTTAATTTAATCTATAAAGATAATTTTTTGATATAAAAAATAGGCCAAAACACGGTTATGAATAATAGGCTTACTTATGAATAACATTTAGGCTATCAGATACAGGAGCGAATTTGACCTTACTCAAAAGGGTGGAAGATATTAAAAAAAATTAAATAGGATATTAGTGCGAAATGTAAAGCGTTAAATTTGTACACGTACGTACAACTCAGACTAGTAGTAACACGCGATTCTAAAAAAATATAACCTAATCTAATCTTAGTACTTAGGACCAGTTTCATAGTCAAATTGAGTACGCCTCAAGTGCGGTGCTACACTAAATACAAGATGACATCTACCTAAACCAGAATGGAATGGGCCGTTCTCGCATAGGAAACTGGCCCATTCCATTCTGGTTTAGGTAGGTGTCGTCATGAACTTAGTGTAGCGCCGCACTTGAGGCGTACTCAATTTGACTATGAAACTGGCCCTTACTACCAAAGCTTTTATCTTGCTAAAGTCCAAACCCTCGTTACGTCTGGAAAATAGGATGGGAGATATTCTGAGACTTTAGCCGGTGAAGATTCCCTGTGCCACAAAATCCAAAACTGTTTTGGCAAACTATTTTTAGCAAACACTACTGGACCATAAATAAAGCTTCAGCTGCTATGCTGTAGCCAATAATCGTTATTGAATAGCCTACCTACTATCATAGCTAAAAACAAATGGTCCATATACTGGCGCCAGTAGGAACACAGACCAAATGTTAGGATCATCTAGTTAGGTTTGCCAATGATCGGGAGGTCAGGGTTCGAATACCCACTGAGTGTGTGGAGGATGTTTTTCCTTTTAAAAAAATCCCACTTTCCTTTCACGCAAATTTGGTTACATTTACTCTTAATTTCACCTTCATCATCGCTTGCTCGTTAGCATAGTTCAAATTAGTTTGATCCAGACGATTAGTAAGACATGGTATAAAATTAATAAAACCATTGTCAATTAGTAGGCTTGTTCTAATACACAAATGCTAATTATTATTTTATATAAATTATTTTAGTTTTGTAAACGAACTATTTATTTGTATCATTCTATTTTCATTTCTATACCTAACTTAGGATAAAATGATTGAGGAATATTTAATAAACTGCACCTCCAGGAGAAAAAAAGAAAAGTAAACCATTCCCTACGTATCGAATTCCTGACCTTTGGGTTAGAGTCAGATGGGCTAGCCGCTCGCTTAATCTTGCCTTAATTTGTTAGAAACAGTCTTAGCTAAATGTTATATTTTGTAACAGGCATGTTTTTAACTCAACCTGGACCGCGTTTAGTGGCAGTTTGTGTGATTAATGCTCTTCACCCGGATACATCGGACACTGACAGAGAGACGCGTACAGGGCTAATATCTACGCCAGGTTGTTCTACCTTTATTATGAAACTTAGCAGTTTGACTCGGAGGGCCCAAACTTGGTTGCCGGGAAGTTTTAAGTGGAGGTGTATCTAGCGAGTTTGGCAAGGAATGGAGGGGGGGGGGTGTATGGGCCGTGGTCGTAAGTGCCCGACGAAGTATAGATGATAGCTCCATGCAATATTGAACACCTCTACACACACATATGCGCTCGTAGAGGAGGTTAGTACACCTGGCTACCTGAATAATGTTAATTATTAGGTAGATGTCCCTGAAGGGACCTCCGCACGTTGTAACGTACCTTACTTTACGTATCATGCTCCGATATACGAGGCTCTCCGCCCGGACAGGGGTGGCCACCATGGGGGGTCGCTTTCAGAAGAACGTTTACCTAGGTTCCAAAAATTAAAGTTGGGCGTTCTCAGGCGAGGTCGATCGAGGTGGTCGGTAATTTTGGTCACATTACAGTGTAATAATCTAAGGAAGGCTATTATAGCCGTGGATAATGTAAATAACACTTTTTGTTTGCTAGAGTGACACCTTAGAGACCATTTGACCACTGAACCGGAGTACATTCAGTTTAATGGTCAATTAAAGGTCTGGGATCTGATTGTATCTTTATTTATGTTAGACTAAGCCACTAATAAGCGTTATATACATATAACTTTTTCAACATTAAGACATTTTTTACGAATAATTAAATTTAGAATATCAATATTTCACCGGCAACGTGTATCAATAATGTAATGAGCATACTAGTTTAGAATAGTGTTAAATAAATGTGAAAGGTTATAAACTGTAGAAAAAACTTTTAAATATAAATAAAATCCCGAGAATAAAGTTTTTAAGAGTATATTTAATTTCTGCAATATCTCCTAATTGTATATTCTTAAATTATATGTTTCAGCATCATTTCATATACAGTTTGTTATAGATGTCACCGGAAATGTGTGAAATCCAGCCGTTTTATAAAATGCCTAGGCTTTCTATATAATGCCAGAGTGGTTTTGGCAAAGTATGAAATAAAGAGTTTTGCTGTTGTATTTCATACTTAATTTCAAGATCTTTGTCATTTTGAAGATCCAGTATATGTGGTCATTTTGAAGACCTGGAATCTGTTATCAATTCTTTTATCCAGTTCTTTGTAAGTCTTGCGCTTTTTTCTTTCAGGTCTCCCTAATTCCTAGGATTTAAGTTGGTCAGGTTAGGTTATTTTAGAATAGGGTAGCTAGGTTAGGCTAGGCTATCTATTGTTCTTGGTAATATATAATGACTGGTTACTCTATAAATGTATTACGAAAAGTATGAAATACAACGGCAAAACTAATTTATTTCATTCTTTGCTAAAATCATTTAGGAATTATGTAGAAAGCCTAGGCATTTTATAGAATGCCAGGTTTACTTACATTGTCGTTAACATATATAAATATAATACTGTATATATAGATATAGTTAAAATGTGAAACTATTCCTTTCCACGATGATTTCCGGAGTTATACCAAACCGATTTACATAGTAAATGTTTGTTTAAATAAAGGACTAAAGATGTGCACAATATTTTAATATGGGAAACAGCAATTTCAAAAAACGGCAATTTATTGCGACATTTCTACCACGTCAATTTTTTTTATAAAAAACATTTACTTTAAGGATTATCTTGTCAAAGTTTACACATTTTCAAGATCGAAGCCGCATCTATGAATTATTTACGTTTTTCGGGGAATGTATTGACACTGGTAATACAGGGCTCCCGATGTCATCAACAAGTATTTGAGGTCTTTAAAAATAGTTATTTTCTGTACTTTGGTGCAAAAGCTATAAAAAGTCTAGATTTGGGCTTTATCTAACAGCTATAACTTGATTTGTGTTGGAAGAACAGGTTATAAAATTCAAATTTAATTTTGCTGCCAATATTGATAACATTTTACTATATTAAATATTTGAGTTATTTTATAGGTATTGATAATATATATCAAAAGTTACAACTGCAGTTAACATGACTTGAGGTAAGAATATATTAACATTGTTTTAGTAACAACCATATACTGTTCTTCCTACTAAAATCAGGGTATACAAACCCTGTGAATTGGACAAGCATATAAATTGGCAGTTAATTTCTCTTCTTGGTACGACTTGTTTTATACTAATGTGTACTGCCAGTTAAAAAAAAAATCCGGTTCAAATTAATTTTTAATCAAATCAAATGTTAGAATTGAGCTCGTCTTATGAATTAGGATTTTAAGTATTCGATGATTTGAGGGAGCCATCGTTACTTTAAGACACATTTTAACCGCTACTCTCGGAACCAACCCAACCCGTCCTGGCTAATGGGATTAGGTTTTATTGCTTATCGATGTTAAATTCTTGTAGCTTGTTTTCATTGAGAGTCAAGAGACTAAACTATCCCTTCAAACATTCAATTAACTAATTCTGAGTGTTGCATATCTACGTAACTTAGAAGTCGGATGTTTTCTTCCAGAAACAGTAGCTAGGTTAATTCAAGGAATGTCTGTTTCTCTTCTCTTCATCTTATCATGAATTGAACAAGAACACACCAAGCGACATTCTAATATTCTAGTTTTATGAAATTTAATTTACAATAGTATTTTGAATAATGCGTAAAAATAAATAAAATCTGAACCTTGGTGTATGTATATTAGTGTATCAGAATAATTTGTGGGCTCAACTTGTATTATAGTCTAGTTATTTTTTAGTGCGCATTGATATTTTATAATCTGTTTTTTTATTTTTAAATTTCCAAATCAGCCAACTAAGGATGGGTGCGTATCTTGGTGGATAGTGTTCATATGATCTTAATTTGTAGTACGCCTACTAAAATTCTCCGCATGGATTTGTTTTAAAAGCTTTGTCCATCCTCTGTGAATTTTTGTTACAAGTTTCCAAATTTAATTGAATAACATTATTATTAGTAGTATTACTTTACAAAATAAAACTGTACTTAGTGGAAGTACTGTTACTAACTTAGGTAGATCGGGGTTTGAATCCCGGTTAGGTATACTGGGAGTGGGTTTACCTAAATTACTTTCTACTCTCCCTCCACGCAAATATGGATACATTTCGTATAGATTGTATCTAACTTATTCCTGCCCCATTTAGGTAATTGATTGCGGATAGCTATATGGGTTGTCAGGCCTGGTGAAAGATTAATAAGATTTATGAAGGATTTTTTTTTTAAAGTTTGATTGTATTATATCTATTTTAATCTCTATTAGGCCTTAATATAAATTTGAAATTTACTTAACACGATTCCAGAATGGGTTAATTCTCGACACACTTAATTGAAAAGATTACTAATCATTAGCGACAAATTAACTAGAAATATATAAGGCCGGCTTTCCATTGAAGAACCACCCGCCTCGGTAGCGGAATTAGCTAACGGGCTAGATTCGTGTTTAGCTAAACTGCCGAGGACGGGGAGATCGAGGTTCGAATCTCGCTTGGGTGAACTGGGGGTGGCTTCTCCTGAATAGTTTTCCACTCTACCTCCATGCAAATGTGGGTTCACTTTTTTTTTAGATTCAACCTTCCCGATTCCTAACCCATTAATATAGATAGTACATAAGCGTATAACCCGAACGGATATTAAGACGCGGTACTAAGTAGACATTAAAAATCTAGCTGGTTGGTTATGGTTTACGTTTATTGTAAAATCATGTAATAATTATTATTATTAGCACCGCGTCTTACTACCCGTTCAGGTTATACGCACTTACGCTAATGTGTAATGGTAGGGTGATTGTGAGATGAAATGGAGGACCTACAGTTTAACGTGGAATCCGAACCACGGTGGAGGCCTGGCATTTCCCACATTCACAATATGTCATGTAATAATCAAACTAACATAAAACTATACTTGTTTGGTTGTGTTTATTTCAATCAATATGTTCAACCTTTAAATTTTCCACTTGGAAAATGTGTCGCTTAGTTTGTTATTGAAAGGCGCCAAGTGGCATGTCCAAGTTTTCAGTGAGCTGCCCGGTTTGACCGCACCCCCCCTCCCCCCCACCCGTAATTAGTATATCAGCCCTGTGAACTTGGCGGCAAGTAATTCCTCTCCTCACAACTCTACTATTCTGTTTTGTTTGCTTGTTTCAGGTGAGTGTGGTGTCCCGTTTTCTTCTGCATTCTCCGACGGTTTGCTCCATGTGTTAAGTACTTGAGAATTTCATTAGCTCTCTGGCTTTATTCTAAGTAGGCTTAAGTTCACCGTTACGGTGCTTCTAAATCTGTGACATAATTTTTAACCGCGATGGCAAAGATTAAAGATACAAATAGTGGTATAAATCATTTTAGTTTTATAGTGTATGTAATAAAGGCGCGGTTTTGACAAGTTCAATACCTAGTGCCTTAAAGGCATACTTAGAAACTTAATATTATATCAAAATATTAGTTATTTTTCAGAAACTTTTCACTAGAAATATCGCAGTTATGAGATCAAGGTAAACGGTTATAAGCAGTTTTGTAACCTTCCAAAAACAAATAAAGTAATTATAACAGTCGTTAAATGAAGTAATTTATAAGTCCACATTTAGGCCTGCCTATTGGAATTAATTTTTATTTTAAGTAGGTTCTCTTCTAATGATCTACATATGCGCGGACATAAGAATGTTTCAAATCATGGGTGCCGCGTAATACCGAGGATGTATCAAAGAGTGCCACCCAGGAAAAAGGTTTAGAAACACTAAAGTGAATGGATTATAGTATGGAAATGACGTGTAGCCTTCCTGAATTAACACGTAATGTTTTTCCTGGTCCATAGGCCTATTGTATATTTTAGTAAAGCCATGATTAACAAATGCTATAGGGTGACCTAGTGGTCTAGGGGTAAGGTGTTGGACTTATGTGCTGGGGGTCCAGGGTTCAACACTCGGTCCCGGTACAGATTTTTCTGATTGCCAAACCCTTCCTTTACCTCTGACAAGACTTGTATTAATCACAACTTGTGAATGTGTGCAATGCCAGGCCTCCACCGTGGTTCGGATTCCACGTTAAATTGTAGGTCCTCCATTTCATCTCACAATCACCCTACCATTACACATTAGCGTAAGTGCGTATAACCTGAGCGGATAGTAAGACGCGGTGCTAATAACAATAACTGCTATAGGAGGATTTTGATAGATAAAACCATATCTACCAGATAACCGGGTGTGCAAGTAAAATGCTGATATGAAGAACCTTATATACCTGTTAACTGGGTGTGTTAGTTGGATTTTGACAGTAAGAATAGGTATTAGGGGCCAACTGGGTGATCAAGAAGGTTTTTTCCTATCTAAAGACTAATGTAGTTTGTTCTTGTGCATTTTTTGTGGCCTTACGTGCCACTCGTAGAGTGTAAATACTACAAACGTAAGAGTCTCGCTAATCAACGCCCCTGTAGGCGTCGTTCAACCTCAATTAGGACTATAGTGCATGCGGTTTACCAGTTCCGTTTTGTTATGGCGTAGGAGGAGTAGATGAGGAGAAAATCCTGCCGGGATCTTGGCGAGGGGCTCGTGTTTATTCGCAACCAGGTGCTAATTATCACTCGGATTATAAGGTAATTACACCTTTTGATCAATTATAAAGGCTTGAATTAACACCTCGGATCAGTGTAAGCTTAAGCTCGCCTGCCTACGATTGCTTACCTGCTGGTACCTATGGATGTGGTCGCCGCGAACGCCAACTACGGTGAATTTGCGCCTATTGTTTACATTAGTGTTACTATTACGACATGAGGTCAGTGCTATAAGGACTCATGCGACGTTTCTAGGTACTTTGTAAGGATCGCTTATTTTACTTCACCGTGTCTTATCACTCATTCGAGCATTTTATTCTCTAATAGAATGGGCTTTTGGAAGGTGTAATTTAGAGGAAATGTTTACTCATTTTCGTGGATAGAGAGAGTGAAAAACCACATAGATAAAACCACTCCCATTACACCCGGCCGGGATTATAACCTCAACCTCTCAATCACCTCCAAACCAGACTATATTGTCATAGTTCTTAGTTTGTTTCTTTCACCATTGTCTCGTACTATTTTTGGCAGATGCTTTCTGAGATAGTTTTTTAATGGTTTTGCGGCAATTTACACTTTTACTTTCTCGCTATCTTACAAGTAGAGAAAGTATTGTGATCGTCCAAAAAATCGAACTCGAGATTTTGATGAATCTCGACGTTTCATGACTCCCGCCCCCCTTCCCGAATCTGAAAAAAACCCTGTTTTTTTAATGTCTGTCTCTACCTTCAACTAGAGCCTCCTAAACTATTTTACCGATCGGCCTAAAACTTGGTAATTAGGGTTTTCATAGGGTTGCCCCGAAGGGATTTTGGAATTGGATATCTAACTCTAAAATTAAAGGTAGTTTATTGATTGTCAAAAAGAGAAGTCGATTTTCTCAAAATCGGCTTTAACGATTGTGATTAAAATTTGTATCTAGGCGTTGATTAAGACTATAAATAAACTGGCTATTTTCATTTCCCCATGAAAATTACTTTTAGGGTACTTAGAGAAGCAGAAACTTCCGTATGTCCGCAACTATTTGAGATATTAAATAACTTATCATTGCAAAATTGTATCTACTATTAAAAATAAAAAAACGTTTATATGAAATATATTTTTATAAAACCAACCATTTTTGAGATATTGACATATATTTTAATACAATTTTGTGAGCTTCAGTTGTAAAGAGATACTACTTAAGTTTTAACGCAATAATTCTCCAATGTCATAGTTATTAAATATAAGTAATTCTCTCATCAAAAAGTTTATGCTATTTTTCCTTAAATCTCTTAGGAGAAATGTTTGTACAACAATGATTTATATCCATTTTAGATTTTCTAGTCAATATTTACATTTTTTATTGGTCAACATTTATAAAAGAGGAATTTAATAGCAATTCGATGTCTTGAAGATGTGCAACACCTAATAAAATGTCGAAAATATTAATACGAAGTATTGATCCTTGTGGACCCAATATTGATCTTTTTTTATCCGTTCAAACATACAAATGAGGACATTAATTATTTAAAAATAAAATTATAAAATTTAAAACCGGGACTTAAAAAATGTTTTACATAAATATAGTGCAATTTATGCTTGGGTTTGCTAGTGTATATTATTTCGTTTCACATATATTATGAGCTTTGAGCAAATATCTCCATTTTTAAACAATAGAGCGAGAAAGTCCGTGCGGAGTTCCGTACCATTTATTTTTAAATGTATTTGTTTAATCATTACTGATAAAACGGGAATAAAACAGCAAATAACCCTGAGTAGAAAGTTTTGGTTCAGTTTTTCAAATGTTTAAAATATATTGATAAATACTATGTACACTTAAGCCTACTCTTTTTCATACATTACATTTATACGCGCACAATAAAAACAACTTGTATTCATTTACCGTATCATGTGCTACTACTGTGTTATGATTTGGAACAAAACCATTTTGCGGATATGTGTTGTGTAATAACTAAGATTGATTTATGTGCTAGTCTCGCAAATTGGCGTCTATTCTTTAGAAAGGACCAAACAGGCATTTGTTTATTTATTACAGACGTTGTAGAAGTAGCTATAAGGTAGTTACTAGTATCACTGGTTGCACAGTCTAAAACGTCAGCCTTGAGTCGAGTTTAAAATCTTAACTGCGTATTATAGGGCCGGTTTCCCACATGTTATTTATCACTGTGTATTATCTTTTCTCTCTAGTGCGGGTACATTTCTTCTAAACTAATGTCAATATCCCAGCCCCTTAAATCAAACCGTTAACAACCTCAGTTTAGAAACATTAACGATTTATAAAGGGAAGTTTTGTTTGCCTTTTTATAAATAAACATTTTAAGTTGGTTTGCCATTCATGATCATGCTATACCAGTTTATTTTGTTGGCCTACTTGTTTTCCCATACAAACTTTAATTATATGTTAAATTTATATTTTTTAGCAGATAACATTAATGAGAATCAAACCTATGTTTACTATAACTTTAACCTCCTCTCCCCCTTCCATCCCTCAAATGCCACAAATTAAAACGATCTTAGGATCAATTAATCATGCTTGAATCAGAAACGTAATTGGTTTTAGCTATCGTTGATGTTTTTGCTGGTTTCGAGGTTTCAAGACTTTGGGATTATTGCTTTACATTTATATAAGATTAATTTCTCTCTTTTCTTCCCTTCGCCAGCTCAATATGTTATTTCTACTTTGAAACTGGTCGCCATTGCAAGTTTCCAACTATCACTTTTGAAATTCACTCGTTTCTTTTTTTCCTTTTCTTTTTTTTTGTATTCTTGTCTCCTTAGTTTTCTTTTTATCCGAAACACCATATTTGTAGGTGGTTAGTCGAATGTCTGGAACTGTAATTTAATTTCTCTCTGGTAAAGGATTTGAGGTAAGGTTGTTGGAGGAGGGGTAGGGGGTGTTCTAGAGAAGTCGTCTTCTTGCCGTTGCGAGGTCTTCTTTTTGGGGCTGTGGGGGGGAAAAGGGGAGGGGCAAAGGAAAGGTTTTGATCCCTGTGGGCCCAGGGCTTTACGGAGCTCCTCGTCTTCCCGGGATTTCTTGCTGAAGATGGGACGAGGAGTAACGGAAGGAAAGAAAGCTGGATAAATGGACAGAAAGAGAGATACAGTAACAAATAAAAGAGCACGAAACGAACGTATTTCTGTTTAGTTATCAGGGATGGGGAAGGTCCAGGTGTACTTTCTGTCTAGATAACAAGGACACTTTCTTATCTCGCGCTGCCTTGGTCCTGGCCTAAGTGCGTCTTCCTTGTTCCTTTTCGACATAGCATTCAGAGTTCTTTTTACTCGAGATGTTGACTAGTTTTTTAAAATTATGCCAGTAAAATAGCCCTTATATAATGAGACAATCAATTTTCCAAAATTTATCTGATTATCGAACCCTTCCTTCACCTCTGACAAGACAGCTTGTGAATGTGGGGAATGCCAGGCCTCCACCGTGGTTCGGATTCCACGTTAAACTGTAGGTCCTCCATTTCATCTCACAATCACCCTACCATTACACATTAGCGTAAGTGCGTATAACCCGAACGGGTAGTAAGACGCGGTGCTAATAATAATAATAATAATAATAATAATTTTCCAAAATTATGTTCTTGTCACTGGCCTACCTTATTTATTTTGCATTATTCTTCCAATTCGTTGTGCTAACTCATTATTGCATTATACATTACAGGGTTTGTTAAATTAATGCTGCGTGTTTTCTTTAACCGATAAAAATACCAAGGTGAAATACATTTTATCCCTATTTCTATAACTTTATCAAGAGTAACATGATAACATATAGGCTATACTAGTGTGTGATCAATTATATACACAGTATGTATGATTTTGGTTTGAGCACCCCAAATAAAATACACCCAAAAACATTTTAAACGAATCTAAAAATAACTCAGGTTTAATTGAATTGTTTACTTATTAACTAACACAAAAGTTTTATTGAAAAATCATTTTAATAAAACATACTTTAGAAATAATTCGTACTTGGCCGTATTTTATCTTAGGTTAATAATTTGATTTGTGTTTGATTTGTTCTTGTAAAGTTAAAACTAACATTCCACAAAGCTACATTTTTTGTATTCTAAAGTTTAGCATATGTACAAAAATTTGTTTAAATGATCAATTACCTTACAAAATATCTTGAACGCTCAAGTATCAGACCTTAAGAACTCGAAAACATGATCTGTATCCAATAAATACTAAATTAAATATGATTTGACACATTTCACTTCGTTTAGGCCTAGGAATTAAAATGAAAAGTATTACCCGAAAATCCGATAGTAATAATTACACCCAATTAAACACGGCGTGTTTTTAACAGGTTTTTTTTCAGCCATGATGCTCATAGCACAATTAATTGCTACCGGTCAGCGTTCTAGCCGAGATGATTTGATTAAGGGAACGCCATACAAAACTAACACAAGCTCTTGAACTGGGGTTTGTTGGTTTCGTGTTTAGCTTTGTTTTAATGTGAAATGATGAATTGACCGAGAATACGACACATTTCTTTGTGTATATTTTCCCTCGCTCTATTTAAGTAAGTAATAAATAACTATCTTCAAAGATCATAATATCAAGCAAGCCGTAACGGCTGATGACATTCTTGTGACCATCATGTCAGTAAGTGATTGTACCGGCTAGGGTGTGAGCTGTAGAAAATACTTGCGATGAGAGGGTGCTAGTGGGATAGAGTAGCATTTGGGGGGGAGGAGGGTAGTAATCCAGACGTTACCGGCCTCTCCCGGGAGACTTGCTCACAAGGATAAGGGACAGGAGGAGCGTTCGAGTAATATAAGGATTGTGCTCCCCTTCTGGACTTTTGTAAGGTCCACTTTATACAATTCCCCCCACCCGCTACTCTTGCCTTAGCTTGACTCACCTATTTCTACCGTCTCTCTTCTTTCCTTAGTTCATCTTGTTTCACCCCCTTTGTCATCTTCACTTTTTTTCTTTTTTTTTTGTCTTTTCTTCAACCTTTTTTAGATATGTTCCTCATAACGCCGAAGATGCTGAATCTCTTTGTGACCTTAGTTTCTTGGAACTGCCAACTCGGGTGGAAATAGTACTATTCAAGTGAAATGTTTTGCGAGTCTCTCGAGTTTTGGTTTTCAAAAATCTTATTTGAATATTCCAGGACATCTTCATTGACTATGTAGTAATCACTCGTCATAGCGTCTGTTTATTAAGTTAAAGGTAACGGGTTTGAATCACGTCGAAGTTTGAAATCTTATCACTTTCAAGTTGAATCAATTCCCTCCCACTCAAAAAGGGCTCCGCTTAAGTGGCCGAATGGCCTAAGGCGGTGATGGCGAAACTTTAACAACCATTGTGTCACTTACGGACTTGATGAAGTTTGACCTGGTCGATGTAAATACTTCCATTATAATACCTTTTCATTTCATTTTAATTCTCAAACTAAACACAACATATAATAACAATTAAATCTCAAGGAGTAGTGATTAAGAGGGAAGCTTATAGGAAATGCACCCGCATATGCATACATGAAATATGAGAACATCACTTTCAGTGCGCCCAGTTGGGATTCTAGTCTCGGCCAACAAGAGCAATGCAAATCCAACGACTAGGGTGGCCTAATGTTCATAGTCTTAGGTCACGTATGTCTTTGCTGTTTGTTTTGTAGATTAAAACTGACTAGTTACCGTGTGTACTTTTGTTTACAACCTCTTTCAGTGAAATTAAATGTCATTGGTTCGATCTTAAATATCACAAACAAGTAATAGAGGCTTTCCCGTGTCTTTGATCCCCACTCTAATTACGTAAATATATTTACCAAACCTGTAAAATGGTTGAGTCAACTATTTTTTGCTTCTATAAGAAAGGGGAGGAGTCGTACCTTTATTCAGCAACCTTCTTTAACAATACTCATATTTGTTGATTTATCAAATTATTTCAATCCATACTGATGTTTTATTGAAAGCTATTTCTTTAGGGTCTTATTTATAAACAAATGTTTGAACATTACATATTACTCGCTTCGGTGGCCGCATGGTCTCAAATGTCACTTCGGCAATAGCCCAGACTGCCGATGATGGTGAGATCGTGGTTTGATCCCGGTCGGTGTACTGAGGGTAGTTTTACCACTCTATCTTCACGCAAATGTGAATACACTTCTTCTAAATTCAACCTTATTCGTCCCTAACCAATTAGCGTAATTAGTATAAAAGAGTATAACCCAAATGGGAAGTAAAACGAGGTGCTAAAAAAATACTCATTGTGTATTTTTGCGTCTTTAATAAAAATTTTGCTCGTATTGATGGTCACGTAGTCTAAAGGGTCAAGTTCGCAATATACTGGATCATTGAAAGGAAGGCGGAAGTTCTAAATAATCGCGTTAACTTCCTCTCAAACTACCTTTCTTATTCTTGTATTAAGTCGTTAAGAAATGATCGTGTCGTTATAAAGGTCCTTGTAATTTTATAACCAGTTAACTAATCCGGAAAAACGATGATGGTGACTTTTAAGTAAATGCACCATCATTCGTGGGGTGAGGGGCTAGAAAACGTAATTATAGAACCAGCTTCAGTGGTAGAAATATATAAGGTGTCACTCTCGTGTTAGCCTGCCCTGCTGATGTCGGAAAGATCGAGGTTCCAATCCTGGTCAGATATACTGAGGGTGTTTTTTCCTAGGATCCTTACCAGGCTCTTTTCACTCGAATGTGGGTACATTATGTCTAAAAGGTTTCCTTCCTCATATTTACCCCAGTATAGTAATTATTATATATGTGTATCGCTTGAAAAGGTAGTAAGACGCAGTAATAAAAGAATAATAATTTAGGGCAAGGAGACCTTTCCGAGGTCAAACGTTGACCCCACGACTTACTTATACTTGCAAGTGCACACCCTTAAGGATGAGATAGTGTACTTCCAAACATACATTTCTTTACTCTGGTGACCTGGGAAGATATTTTAATCTTTCTTCATATTTTCGTACTTTTTTTTTTTTTTTTTTTTT
>CABEEJ010000600.1:117300-137680 GCA_901482245.1 Timema douglasi
TTTTTTTTTTTTTTTTTTTTTGCATATATTTCATTCTTATTTCTACATCTTGGGGGAGCTTGAGTGAATGTAAAAGTGCTTGCAAATTTTGAAACACTGGAGTTTGTACAGCACACTAGAAGTCTTCTTTCTTTCTTTCTCCCTCTCTCGTCACCTTCATCCTTTATACATTTTAAAATAATTTTTGTAGGTGTTGCGCGGCGCCGCCACCTCCCCTCATCCTCCGCACCCCTCTGTTTGAACAGATAAGAGGAGAGATAGAAATCTTCGGCGTGCTTAAGCAGGCTCATGAATGTTACACTAGTTTAGTCGGAGTGAAAACAGTCAGAAAGTAATGTTTGCTGTTTGAAGGTGCTTTGACGTCACGAGTATAGTCACCGACACGATATTCCGCACACCTTAGTCTGTCGTATTTCTCTCGGGTTTATGAAATCGTAGAATAAAAACAAAAAAAATGTTTTTGTAACTATGTACTGTTGTAAATGACATATAATCTAAAGATAATTTTGCTAGTACATTACAACCATAAGTGAAATTGTATTCAAAATAATAATTTAAAAAATAATATTAGATTTAACTAGACCAGACTTTTTAAAGTTGTGTTTGTTTTACTTAATTAATTAAATATGTTGTCAAAACTCTTGACTTTATTGCTTTCATGATCTTTTCAATGATTTTTTTTAATGTAAAGTAGAGTTTAAAAAATCTTAAAAAAAACCTAAGTGGTCGTTCGAATGAGAATGAATTAAAAGTGTATTTAACGTGTACCTAAAATTTGATATTGTATTGTAAATCTCACATTAGTTTTTACAACATTGGCAAACCACAATTCCTTAACTTCTTACCGCTTTTCCTTATTTATGTTTAAAAAAAATTGTGAAAGGTGGACAAATTTCATGAAGTTCTAAAAACTATAACATTTTAAATAAGTGAATTAAAAATTGTCTTTCTTTGACTGTTGAAACAATTTTAGCTGATTTCTTTAATTAATTTTCTTCTTTGTTGCGTCTTACATCCCCTAGGGGATATCTATACACTTATGCACTAATGAGTAATTACCTCTAAGTTAATAAATCAATGCTTTATTGGAGTTGGGCTGAAGAAGGTAGAATGGATAAGAAATGTACTCGCATTTGGGGTAAAGTAGAATGGGAAATAATTGAGGAAAAACACTTAAATACAGGTGACAGGGATTTGAACGCTAACCTCTCCATCGCCGGAAAATAATCAAGATGAGACTGACACCTTAGTCATCGTATTCATTTATTTGTGTATTAAAGTGGCCGTTTTGGTCAGCGAGAACGTCAATCCTTGTCAGACCACTAGGCTTAAAATATAATGGTCTGTGTTGTTTTCTAACTATTACTCTATTCTCTCAAAGTCAATACTCCCTTTCACCTTTCACCTACATTAATCCCTTGTCATGCCAATAGGAAAGAGGAGAAAGAAACCTATGAAACTTCTTATCTCAACTTAAAAAGAAAAAGCTTGCCGCTGGTTCTCAAATATCTTACATTTTCTGTTGTGAACCCATCAAAAAATCATCGTATTTGTTAGAAGAAGGCTAAATCTAGAGCCCTTTTTTCATCAAGCCTGGTCTCATAGCTTTGCAAATAAGCTCAAAAGAGACGTTCAAAATGAGCTAATTTACATTTTCACAATATTTTCTTTCTATTAATAAAGCTCAAACTATAGGGTTGTAAAGTAAAAAGAGCCCTGTTGTAATCTTCCGAGTTTATTTTAGCCTGAACCATATTTGGAAATAATGCCTATTATAATTAAATATTTTCGTTAGATCTGAACGTTTGCGTGGCGGTTTCTTACTTACCGAGACGGCCCTCTTAGTAGCTGATTGATGAATGGTGTAGTAGTGCTCGGACCCGCATTGGAGGCCAAAGTGGCTAAGGTGTCATGCTCTGAATATACCGGGTTGCAAGTGGAGGTCCAAATCTCGGCTGGGTGTGTATTCGTATGCTTATTCACATGCAATTTATCGTTTTGATTTTCTCGTCTCCTCTCCATGCTAATGCTGGCGCACTTCCTCCAAACTTCCCTTCATACATTCATCATTTAATTAGAAATTGTTATAATCATGGAAAGGCCACTCTCGGTGCAGATGTTCATATTCCCATAAATTATATACGATTTTTTTTATTTGACTTTTTTAATTAAAGTTTAAAAATAAACTGAATTATTCATTAAGAATATTATAAGAAAACAAGATCATTTTGTATTTCTTGTATACGTTTCTAAATTAAGTTTTCCTTTTGTCAGTTAAATTTAATCATGACTATATATAATATGCAAAACAGTCAAATAAGTATAAATATTTTTAAGAAAAATATTCAATTTTATTTCTTATTTAAGTTTTTAGATTTAATTTTTACTTCTGTTAGTTGAATTTAATCATTTGTAGAAATATAACACCAAACGGTCAGATAAATTTTCATACCTAAAAGTATTTTAAAAAATAAACTGTAAACGCGATAATTACATCTAATCAGTGTCTGATATAAAGGATTGACACAACAAAACTATTTTTTTAACGTCAGTTCGCTTCCCAAATCAATGCGCTATTTTTATAACAAAAGGATTATATCCTAACGCATGATCCATTATACAGTATATTCATTAATTAACTAATCAATATAAATATTTTGGTACCAAATAATTTAAAATCAAAGATAGCAGATCTATATTTCTCCAAAGATAATTTTGAAATAATGTTATTGTTTGTAACGTTATAATTTGTTGGTGAAATAATGTTATGGTTTTGGTATAGCTAATCATCAACCATGCATCAATTACGTTGTAAGAGCTTATATCGAAATAGGTGTTTTTTGTTGTCTGTCCCGTGCATTGGCGGCTCGTAGCTAAAATTAGTGGGGGAACTGTTCCAGAAAATGTTTAGCCTTTCTTTTAAAATTGTGTAAAAGGAAAAAAACATGTATAAAAAGAAAATTTATTCAGGAATTAGATTTAAATTTTTACAGTTCAAGCGTAATCTGTTCATTTAAAAATGAAATATATTCTTCTTGTTTTAATTTGCGCAAAAAAAAAAATCAATAATTTTCTACTTGATCTCTTGATGACAATTGAGGGAATTTTTCTCCATTGAAAGTACTGCAACCGCATTTAGTCTTTCTTTTAAATAAAATAACCGAAAACAATGAATCAAATAGAATAGCTGGAAGCAGAATAATAATCTAATTCTATACTCTTCTACCCTTTCTCACATTCAAGAATATGGTACAAGGTTTTTAAGCACAACACACGCTTAGTAAAAAAAAACTTCCTTCCACCATCACGCCAGAGCCGGCACTGCGAGAGCAACAGTGCTTTATCCACCTGGCAGTCCCGCCTTACTCCCCACTCCCTCCTATGTGCGCATGCGCACAACAGTAAAACACCATGTCGCTGGCACTGTGAAGCGCACAGTTTCATACAAATTTTTTGTATCTTTTTTATAAACTGGGAGATTGAAGTACTGACATTATGCTTAAGGAATATATATTGTACTACAAAAATAAAGAAAAAATTAAAGACAAAAGGACTCATTATATAAAATGTTATCGATAATATCGAGTGGAAATAGGGAGTACTGCAGTTCCGCAGTGCCTATACACGAGCCGCCACTGGTCCCGTGTTCTCCAGACTAAAGTACTGCCGATTCCGCAGAAGGTTGTTCACATCCATCTTGCAGTATTCACTATTTTTTCCTCGTGAAGAATGAACACACACATGTTACTCACACACACAGACAGTAACATCGGCTTCCCGCCTAGGCTTTTATCAGCACCTTCAAGACATCATGGAGTTTCCCTTGGGAACTCGCACAGGAAATACAAAAAGGACACAACGCAGTATTTTATTCGTTCAAATGTTTCTATTCTGTGACGGTCCTACAGCCAGATTTTCTTGGATTATGCAGGGTGTCTTACCAGCCATGAAATGATAGTTTGGTCACGAAAGTCATTAAAAGGTCGTGAAATTAGTTTTAAGACCATGCATTTTTGTGAACCAATTTCTTTGTGTAGATAAGAGTAGTATTTTTATACTTTGTTTATTTCATTTATTTTTCATATATTTAAGGTATTAAACTTGTACTTTATTAACCAACTGAATATATCACTACACCACTTATAATATAACTTAAATGTAGGTCAGACACAATATTCAGCCTCGGGCTGTTAATTGATCACTGTGAAAGGGGAAACCCACATTTCACCAATGATTAATTTTTCAGCCATGCCATGAATCAAACCCGAGAACCTTAGCTCAGTAGATAGACACGCTACCGACTGAGCTAAAATATCGAACTATACATAGTTCTAAATTATCTTAAATTTTCAACTAATCTGGAAATTTTGACTGAAAATATCAGTCGGAACCTTTTGCTCATTAATATTTGTGTATAGGTAATGAAAAAAAATGAAATATCGTCTGCATAATTCGGAAGACATCCTCTTATAGTTAAAAGCAAAACTCTGATGAGCGCTATAGAAAATATACGAATCGTAGATCCATGTTCAATCGTTAAGAGCATTAATTTCATAATTTCATGATAAACCATGAATAGTCAGAGGCATAGTTAAGTCTAAAACAAGAGGCCCGGACTTAAGGACATACGATCTGGGAGCGCCAGTTTTATTTAAGATGTAGATTATAGAATATCTATAACTTTCATTATCCACCAACAACTTTTAGGGTACAAAGCTGAAGAAAAGTTATATCTGGGGGTACAAAGCTGCCGATAAATTATATCCGAGGGTACAAAGTTGTAGATAAATTACATCTGGGGGTACAAAGCTGAAGATAAATTATATATGGGGGTACAAAGCTGCCGATAAATTATATCCGAGGGTACAAAGTTGTAGATAAATTATATCTGGGGTACAAAGATGAAGATACATTATATCTAAGGGGTACAAAGTTGTAGATAAATTATATAGAAGGGTACGCGAACAGAAAAAAAAGGTCAGGTGCCATTGATATAGAGGACCCGAACTTGATTCCGGGTGGTGTTAAATTTATGTACTATTTGTAAAAAAAAAGTGCACGTTAAATACTACAGAGAAAATATTCACTCTAGGACCAAGTGTACTTTAAGATAAAAGTGTGATACTAGGAATAGAACTTTGTACGCTTTACTTGATGAACACTTAGAGGGGTAGTTTAAACAAACTTAAGAATAAGTAACGTGTATGGCTACTCTTAAGTTAATATCACACCAGTTTACATGGTTCGAACTATTTTGTGATAAGCTATTACTAAGCGTGCTGCGTTTTAAATTTATAAAATGAACTCTACTTTTTTTTAATTTTTTTTTTTAGAATTCAATCCCCCATAATGTGTAATATTCATTCATTATATAATTAATAATGGACTACACTAACACTTACATTATCCAATATGACTTCTCACTTTTCTAAAGAGTAGCTTATAATGGAATTGGTTTTGGCCGGTTATTGCATGGTTTAGAGTTGTCCCATTTTTCCATTGTTTGTCAATAGAGCGCGAAGTGGCCAAATTACGAAGCTGAGACAATCTGACTTGCAAATGTGTTTGGTTCTACCCCCAGAGCGAGTTATTGGGGGGACCAGAATCATTCCACCAGCACTTTGAGGTGGCCCACCCCCTTCTTCCCCCCACCCCAATCTTCGTCTTTGCTACAATCTTCTCTCGTAGTCAAGTAAAGCAACGCCCTCAGAGTGTGGACTAGCTAGAAAATGGGTTTCTTCTCCACCTTCCTGTGGAGCCCTTAAGATATAAACGCATTTGGGCGGGTTACGCTAATTTGCTAGAGATGAGCAAGGTTGGATTTAGAGCAAGTGTACCCGCATTTGCGTGGAGGGAGAGGGGGGAAACATTAAAGAAGCTTCATTCCTTAGACCATTTTACTACCGAAGCGTGTTTGTAGATAGCTACGATGACTATACACATTATAAATGTATTAAATTCTAAATACAGCCCGCATTGTTGGTAGTATGGCCTAACTCATATCGCTATCAATTGACTGGACTAATAGTGACAGGGAGGTTCAGGGTTTAGATCTCAGCTGGGTGTATTGAAGCTTTTTTTTTTCTAAATGGTTTTCCACTCTCATTCCTAATGCAAATGCGAGAATACTTCCTTTCAATTCCAACACTGTTGCCCAATTCTATCTTTGTTTGTAAATTAATAGAGGAACTACAAACTTGTATATATACCAATTGAAGGAAAATAATATCCCCACCACCAGGGTCGAACACCTTACATTTGTTTTCGTTAGATAGAGTAAGAAACCATGTATCACACCCATAGAGAACAACCGTAAAATTATTGTTTTGTATATTCTGAGCAGGTTACTGATCGAGTAATAGCATTCATTTCCAAACTGTATTATTCTCCTAATTTCCCATCTAATATCTTTATTACTAATTAAAATAACTGTTACTAAGTTCTTATTTATACATTTTCATATTACTTTGATTATATAAGTTGAAACAACGCTTTCCGACATTTCACTATGGACAGTTCTTATTGAATTATTATTAGCACCGCGTCTCACTACCCGTTCGGTTTATACGCACTTACGCTAATGTGTAATTTAGGGTGATTGTGAGATGAAATGGAGGTCTGGCATTTCACACATTCACAAGTTTTTATTAATACACGTCTCAGAGGTGCAAATGGTTGATACCCGCATCGGTGGTCGCATAGTATAAGGTGTCACTCTCGCAATATACCGGATTGTGGGTACACTTCCTCGAAATTCTACCGTCATCATCCCTAACCCTCCTATTGTAATTATGCGGTTAGCCTGAATGGATACTTAGGGCCAGTTTCATAGTCAGATTTAGCACGCCTCAAGTGCGAGTCGATACTAAATACAGGAAGACACCTACCTTGACCAAAATGGAATGGGCCAGTTTCGCATATGAAACTGGCCATTCTATTCAAGTTCAGGTAAGTGAAGTCTTGTATTTAGTGTAGTACCGCACTTGAGGCGCTACACTAAGTACATGCCGACGCCTACCTAAACTCGAATGGAATGGGCCAGTTTCCTATGCGAGAACGGCCCATTCCATTAGATTTTAGGTAGGTGATGTCTTGTATTTAGTGTAGCGCCGCACTTGAGGCGTACTAAATTTGACTATGTAACTGGCCCTTAGCATGCCTAAAGTGCGAGTCGATACTAAATATTCACCTCTGACAAGATATCTTGTGAATGTGGGAATGCCAGGCCTCCACCGTGGTTCGGATTCCACGTTAAACTGTAGGTCCTCCGTTTCATCTCACAATCACCCTACCATTTACACATTAGTGTAAGTGCGTATAACCCGAACGGGTAGTAAGACGCGGTGCTAATAATAAAACACCTCAAGTGCGACACTTTACTAAATACAGGACGACACCTACCTAGACCAGAATGAAATGAAGGTGTTTCATAGTCAGACTTAGTACACCTCAAGTGCGACACTTTACTAAATACAGGACGACACCTACCTAGACCAGAATGAAATGAAGGTGTTTCATAGTCGGACTTAGTACACCTCAAGTGCGACACTTTACTAAATACAGGATGACACCTACAACTACCTAGACCAGAATGGAATGGGCCAGTTTCGCATTTGAAACTGGCCATTCTATTCGAGTTTAGGTAGGTCTCGTCCTGTATTTATTATAGCGTCTCAATTGAGGCGTGCTAAGTATGAAACTAGCTCATAGATAATAGAGTAAGGGCCTAGATTTAGGTTAAAATATCCTACATCGGTGGGTATGTTGTCTAAATGTCAAGCTCATTTAGTCTGGTTTTCCGATTATGGGAAGGTCGTGGCTCGAATCCCTATCGGGTGTAGGCCTACTTGGGGTAGTTTTTCCTAAATGGCTCCCCATTCTTGCTCTACGCCAATGTAAGTACATTTTCCCAAAATTCAACAATTCTCCATCCTATACCACTAGCGTAATTAATATATATGTGTGTGTGTGTTTGTACTTAACGTGAATAAGTAATCAGGTTGAGAGGTGGATAAAAAACTTATTATTTTTTTAATTCGTCGATTTAGGCCGCCTACTAGCATATTAAGGCTACACAATAATTTTAAAAGTTCAATTTAAAAATAATAATAATAATGTAACACGCGCCTAATTTAGAACATTGTGTCCCAAATTTTTTAGAATCTCAACCCAATTCTTCGAACTACAATCTTTCATGGCCCACATAGCTTTAATGATATTTATTAATTATCATTTATCATTTATGGTTTAATTGGTTTGCCTATTATGATTCGAAAGTCAACACAGACACGAACATGAAACCCGAGTCCCGTATT
Organism: Timema douglasi; assembly: GCA_901482245.1. NCBI lineage: Eukaryota > Metazoa > Arthropoda > Insecta > Phasmatodea > Timematidae > Timema > Timema douglasi. The sequence continues at coordinate 125,616 of CABEEJ010000600.1, forward strand.
ATGCGCCTTATAATATATATATATATATATATATATTTTTTACTTTCTCATTTTTTCATGACTTTCTATTTTCAAGTAATTATTAAAATGTTACATTTCAAAAAACTCTACGTGACCCTACAAAAACCGGTTCGTGACACTAGTGGATTGCGACCCATAGTTTAGGAACCACTGGCTTAAACGTGAACTAGATAGAAAGTGTAAGGGCCCCTCCTGCCTCAGAAGGAGAGGAGACCGCCTCGAGGCGTTGCGGCTACTGACGAAGACGGAGCTTGAAGACGATGACCGCGGCCGGCGTTGATTAGGGTCATCAGTCCTCGTTAGCTGGGCCGGAACAGGAGTCTCCCCTCCCCCACCCCGACCCTCACAGACCTAACACCACCCCACCCTTCTCATCCTCTTTCAACATCAAGCCAGTTCGGCTACCAACTTTGTATTTCAGGATTGTGTTAAAAAACATAGAGGTAGAGTTTATTTTAAATAATGATACGAAGGCAATATGTGTGTTTGGATTCATTATCGGGGTGTACAGGAGACCTAGAAAACAGGGAATCGTTTGGGAATTTTCTTGGTCAGGAAAAGTCAGAAAATTTAATCAAATTTCTGGAATGTTGTCATGTCGAAAAAAAACACTCAATTTTTGATATACAATATATTATATTAAGCTGTGACCTTAGTATAATTATACTAGTAATATACTTAATATATCTGGAATAAAGTATATTTGCTTTGGAAACCTGGAAAGTCGTGAATTTTTTTTAAAAAAAGATGAACACTTAACTCAGCCGGTAGCGTATCTGTCTACTGATCTAAGGGTTCTTGGTTTGATTCCTGGCACGACCGGACAATGTATCATTGGTGAAATTAAGGTTTCCCCTTACATAGTGATGAATTAACAGCCGTGGTCTGGGTGCTGAGTCTGTTCTACATTTAAGTTAATCATTCGTGTCCTTAGATCATCATTCGGTTAAGAACGTGCTCGTTAAATACCTCAAATAAATTAAAATAAAATTTGGCTGGACATTCTCATTATTTTTCTTCTCTTAAGGCTATGCTTACCAGTTTTGATATATCTGGACAAACAAGTGTGCTATTTTGAAAAAACCCGTCCATAGTATTAAAACAAACATTGTTGGGGGTCCCACAATATTTCCATTACATATAAACACTACTTTTTTAAAGTTTGGGGTTTTAATAATTCTACATAGCAATGAAAATATTGTTAAACGTTCCCAGCAATGTTAGTTTTAGAACTATTAGCTGTCTTTTTAAAAGAAAACTTTTATCTACCATTAACAAATAAAACTTCGAAACAGTTTAAAAGAAATTCTAGACACAGCCTTAAAATAATCTAACCTTCTATTTTCTTTGATAACATTAGGTCTAGATTTAAATAGAATTGTTTTATCATTTGTTTTGCTGTAGGCTTATATTTTTATAAAACAAGTGCTCAAAGCATATTATTGTTATTAGGTGAGGACTTGCTCGCAAAGGATCTATCAGATTAAGGACACTTTTGGATTATTTGCGTGTCCAGAATTATTCAAATACAGGCATATCCGTATATGTGGGTACATGTATTAAATATGAGGTTCATCTAGTTTAGTTTACCGGTGATGGCTACTTTGGGTTTCGAATTTCGGCCGGGTTTACTCAAAATATTTTTTTAATAAGTTTTCCCACTACCCCTCCATGCAAATGTAATGACATTTTCTCTTAATTATACCTTCCTCATTTCTACTAAATAGCGTAATTTTACGCGTTTAGCCCGGGTGGGTAGTAAGATGTGGTGAAATAAAAAAAATTACCGCCATATTTAAGTAGTTAAGACTCCACAAAAGTTTCTCCCCCCGCCCTTCCCCCACCCTCCTCCACCTACCTAATTTTCCGCATTGTCCTGAAATTTAAATTTTGTTGTAACCTAAAATAAAGAACCTTTATATTGTTCTTAACGTTGTTTTCTTTGAAAAGATAGTTGTGGTTTTCGCACCCACTCGAGTTATACATTATACATTAACTATTCTGATGAAGTAGGAATTAGGAAGGTAGAATTTTAGACTGAATGTACCCAAAAATGCGGATGATTGTGGTAAACGTTCACCCTCCCTAAAGGTTTAGAGAAAGTAACAAACACATAAAGAAAGAAATACGATGTGTATAGAGTTTTATCAGTGAGTCACATAAACGGAGTACAATAAGAGACATAAGGGATAGTTCATTTGGTTTCCGTTGTTTTCTTTGATAAATATATTTTTGTTGCAGAGTGTAGAGTCACAACAAGTTGGTAAAAATAATACTTAATACTGGACGTTTTGTTTTCAGTTTATTATGAGCTCCGTGAGTACAGGCAAATGAGCCAACAGTAGTTAAATAAAGGAAATTACAGTTTGGGGATCTATAGCCAGGATACCCGCCTTGGTGGCGTAGGTGGCTAACGCGCTAGTCGTGTTAAGCTCGACTGATGAAAACGGGGAGATCGAGGTTTGAATCTCGGGAGGGTGAACTGGGGGTGGTTTTTCCTAAATGGTCTTTCACTCTCCCTCCACGCAAATGTGGGTTCACTTCCTCTAATTCAACCTTCCTAATTCCTAATCCACTAGCGTAATTAGTACTTAAAGTGTATAACCCTAATGGTTAGTAAGACGCGGTGCTAAATAATAATAATAATAATAATAAAATATATCCAGGATCCTAAAAAAATCCCGATAAGGAAATCCCTACGACTCGTCGACTGCAACAAAATGGACAGTGAGTGGCAGGTCTATAATTATAAGCATTTAAAACAGTCCTTTGAATTGACCTCGAGGAAGAGTTCGTGCGGTTAAATGTCAGTACCCCAGTGCACATGACCATTAACCCATTAGCTTATGCTCACTTAGGTTTTTAAGAAGCCTAGCTACTTAGAGCGTTTAATTATTAACTTACTAGATGCCTATTTATGGCAACCAAATAGTGAGTTAACGTCATAGTCATAACGAGGAGGCGCTAACCTAGTCCCTCTGATACAGGGGATAACTAGCCCCACTTAGGGCAACATAGCTACAGCCACGAACAAAACTTGTCTATAAGGTGTACCCAACAAGTCCAAGTATGTACAACTAGTGTACGACATAAGGAGGACATCTACAGACCTTCAAATAAACATGCAATAGCGATATAAAGGCCGCTCAAGGGCAGTAATAAAGCACAGGACCCTAAAATAATACAATACGAGACAACATAGCCAAGGCAAGAGACCTAGTTATGTCATCAAAACATATCTAGCACTCCCCACTAGTGACTCGTGACGTTCCCTTCCTACCAATACAGACAACATTGCCAAACAACCAATCTAACGTTAATCAGCCAAATGATGGCTGTATATAAACATAATACTAACATAACTCGTGTGGACAAGCTCCTATCACGATAAACAATAGGCTACAAGTAGTACTTGTCGACCAGAGACTATATCTGCTCATTGAACTATCATACCCTAGTTGACAACTTTTATAATATCGGCCTAAATGGCTCAATACTTATTTATATCAATTATCCAGGGGATTGACTTAGAAAGAAACAAGCGATTCTTGACTCCCAAATAAGTTGAGTCCATGCTTAACCTTCAGATTTCTCGTCGCTATACATTTGGAATTACACAGTAACAGATACACTGCTCGGCGAGCAACAGTACAAACTGTACGTAGACGGAAATTAGCCAGTCTGGCTACCAAACAGTCTATGCGTGAGCCAACTCAGACGTAGAAATCAGCGTGATTATGACCCCAGTGGTAGTGCACCAGCGGTATACTATGAAGGTGTTGGTGATCCAGGTGTGGCGGGGTGCTAACTCTGGGTAGCCCCTGAGTTGACTGCACCGGAGCCCATTCCGGCCCGGGCCTACTCAGATCGACTGCTGCAGTAGAGAATGTACAGTTAGAGACCCGATCAGTTGTAATTTATTAGAAGTTGTGTGTCTTATACTGCTCGAGTGGTATATTAAATCAACTTCCAGATTGAGAAGGAAAAAATAAGGGGAGAACAGGTGTGAGCCAATCACGTCTTACAGCTATAGAGCAGGTCAAAGTGGTCATCAAGGGGGTAAGCGCATGCGCAGTGAGAGCTAAGAGAGAGGCAATATGAAGCGAACAAAGCACCAACATTACAATTTTTTGATGTGGTTAATTACTGCATTTGAACGAAATGAGGCTTATAGGTGATGGCCTCGAAACACACTCACATAGACATTTAGATCAAGGGGAGACCTATCAGTTGGGTAGTTCATGAAACATAGCCAAAATCTTGAAAGGTGCAAAAGTCACATGATTGTACGAGCTGATATCCATTAGCTCGGCACAAACGATTTAGGATAAATCACCCTCTGTGCACTCGATCGAGATTCGAACGCCGATCTCCCTGTTAATGGCAATCTAGTCTAACGCTTTTTTTTTAGATAATGCTACCAACAATTAAGGTATGTATTCCTTATTTTGCAAAAAAATATCACCCTACCCGAACCCTAATATAAACTTTTTTCTCTTCTTCTTGTTCTCTCGCTTTTCTTAAAAATATTTACTTTATGTTAAAGATGCGTGTGATCACGACCCTTCTTCAATCCAATCACATCTCTTGATGAGGCCGATGACATCCAATCGGGTGTAATGGCGTAACAGCACTAAGTGCCGTGATTATCTGACGGAGGATAAGGCGCTTCCTATACAGTCTACCTCTGTGCCCGCTGTCAGAATCGGGACAGGTCTTCAAATAACCGTGTCTCTTAAGTGACTGCTTTTGATCTGTACTTTCCTCCCCCAATCCTCTTCTCACCAACCCCCGTCGTAAGTCACTTTGTGAGTCAACTAACTGCCAGAGATAATTTTACTGGTTTAATTTCTACTTTCTCTTGGCTCTTCGAGTGATCGTCATAAAAATCGAATTCGAGATTTTGATGGGTTTCATCATGACTCCTTGAAACTGAAAAAAAATGTTTGTTTTTTCAGTGATGTCTTTATCTCGGCTTAGAGCCGAAATTATTTTACCAATACTAACTAACTCTAAAATTAAGGGTAGTTTACTTAGGGTCGAAAGAGAAATAATCGAATTTCTCGAGAAATTGGCTCCAACCATTTTAATTTTTTATTATTATTATTATTATTATTATTATTATTATTATTATTATTAGCACCGCATCTTACTACCCGTTTGGGTTATACGCACTTACGCATAATGTATAATGGTAGGGTGGTTGTGAGAAATGACTTATACGGTACTTTTGTAAGGTTCTTGGCAAAAGCGGATCATATCTCCGCAATTCACTAAGATACGAATTAACTTATCATTGAACATTTGTAGCACTATTCAAAATAAATTTTTTTTCAATATATCTATATAAAACTAATAGCTCCCGAGAAATAGGCAAATATTTAGTTTTAAATAAATATTTTATCAAAGGGGAATTGATTGTTAGACATTGTCGTGTTGAGCTCGACTGCTGAGGACGGGGAGATCGTGGTTCGAATCTCGGTCGGGTGAACTGGGGGTGGTTTTCACCTACATGATTTTCCACTCTCCCTCCACGCAAATGCGGGTTCACTTCCTCTAATTTAACCTTCCCAATTCCTAATCCATTAGAGTAATTAGTACTATAAAGCGTATAACCCGAACGGGTAGTAAGATGCGGTGCTAAATATTATTATATTGATTGTTAGACTCTTTGGTGCCCAAGATGTTCCTCTTTTCTGATTGTTTACCTACCAATGTATATTATTTTTATGTGTACTCTTTGTAAGAATGTGATGCTCTTTTTTTTAGATTAAGTTTCTGCAAAAATGTATATTAGTTCGTGTCCCATAGCTTATGACCTTTAAAACATGTCTGTTTTTTGGGCAAAGGAGCGGGAAAGTCTTCGCGATGCACTGTACCATTTATTTTATTTCCTTTCATTTAGACTTAAGTGCAATCCTAATATAACTGATGCTATGCTAGAAAACATACGCAAGGGTTAAAAAAAATTAAAGCTTACTGGAAAATTACATTTTTCCCATGACTGATAAAGTTTAAAATATAGTTCAGAATAAATTTTCGCATAAATGAACCCGGCGTTTACTACCTAAGTCTTAAAATTGAAAACAATCTATCAATCCGGTCCCTGCTTTTAAAAACTAATCAACTTCTTAGTCCTTCTGATAAATAAAACTTATCTTCTTCCTCTTTTACAGATTTAAGGCTGTTGAAAATGTAAAAGTATGACTACATTTTTTGTTTGGGTTAGCTATGGTTTTTTAATATACATATAACGGACAGATGATAGTCAAATTATATTGCCCTATATCACAGTTGTCCGTTAAAAATAAATTATCACGAGTAGACCAAGGTGTCCATGAAATCTGGTCTGGTTTTTCACTGACGGAGGAGTCGAGATTTGAATTACAGTCGAGCGTACGGAGGGTGTTTTCTCATCAATTGTTTACTGATCTATTTCCGCACATGAGTATACTTTTCCTCTAAATTCTGTCTTCATCATCATCCCTCCTCCATTAGTGTAAGTATGAGTATTGTCTTGAAGGGTATTCAAACAGAGTGCACGGAATTTTATTTCTTGTAGTTATTTTAGTTCCAACTCCGCCCATTTTTGCAGAAAATGTTTTATATTGCATTCTTATATAGTGAAAATGTTATGGGAATAACGTTTCAGATATTACTATTAGATTTGTCGCGGTGAAGATTGATTCAATCAAAAAAAATTACATCTGCAGATCATATGACTTAACGGTAGTTTTAGTAACGTTTGTAACTGTCAGATACTGTCCTTACTACCGCTTTCTAACAATAGTTACAAACTAATTTTCATAGGAAGGGTCTTTTTTGACACCTATAAATGATACTAGATCTATTTTCACATACTCATATGTCAGGTAATGTGATCTGCAGCTTTCATTTTTGATCAATATTAAAAATATCTATAAAATAACACTAATATAGTAACATAATTCTATTATTGATGACGAAAAAGTTTGTATTGTCTAAAAACCCCTTCCTATGAAGACAGTTCTGTATCTGCCATTTTGGCTGTGTGGTTAAAGTGGTTTATTGTAATTCTAGAGGATGTTGGAGGTATATAAAAATAAATTAATCATTCGTTAACTTACCGTTTATTACATTCCTTGCAATTGTTTTGTGATTTATTATGATATGTGTTGTCTTGGGTAAAGCTATACTCCATTCACGGTAGGAATTACTCTCCGAAAGGTCTTTTTTACTACCAATATCATACTATATAATAGATTTCTGGTAGGGAAAAAGGCCTTTCAGAAAACAATTCCTACGGTGAAAGGACTTTAGTTTTTAGGTCGTGTGATATTTATTATAAATTTTGGTTTAGAAAGTGTTTGCTGGATTAAAAAAAACTTCCATATCTCTCTACTTAAAGACCTACACCACCAACATTTTTAAAATATATTTTTAATGTGACTACGTGCTGTGTGGTGATATTGGTTTGTATTTAATTTGCGATTTTTGTTTGACCTTGTAGAGATTAAACTGCAGCTACCGGTTAAGTGTTGATAATGTTTTGCTTGGAAATAACTTGGATGTATCATAATGGGTCGGCTGCGAACGTTTTATGGTGGGTTTTAATTAAGTCAAAAAAAACACGTGATAAGTAGAACAGCACAGGGGAGGAACGCTTTAATGGTGAACCACTACCACTTAAAACTCTACTCGTACACGCGTAGAATTGCGCTACGAGCGTGTAAATTGACCGCTTATCCGCGTTTGCTCACTCGTTTAGATGGGGGACACTTTCAAAGTTATGAAATTAAATTAAACAGCCTTCACTCGCTCTTTGTATCGCTGTTCTGTGTGTGTGTGTTTGTGTCGTCCGTGCTAAAGGTAATTTTTTATATGTGATATTGTTGTATTGGGCACCGTTGATTTGACTAGAAGGAATTTTAAACAGGGGAATTGGGCATTTTATAATATTAATTGGAAATTACCCGCTTCAGTAGTCGAATGGTCTAAGGTGTTACCCTCGTGTTGGACTGGCCTGCTGATAACGGGGAGATCGAGGCTTGAATCCCGGTTGGGTCTACAGAGGGTAGTTTTTCTTAAAACGCTTTCCCACTCTCCTTCCGTGCAAATGCGGGTATACTATATCAAAATTGCTTCCTTTCTGTTCCCTACCCTATTAGAGTAATTATTATATGCGTGTAACTGAACAGATAGTAAGACGCGGCTATACAAAAAATTGGAAATTAATACGATACATCGCCAGAAGATTTCAGTTCAGTATCATTCATGCATCTGAACGTTAGTTATCCATACAGTATGTTCCGTGAACTGCGAGCTTGTGGCTTGTGGCCCAGGTGGTTTTACTAAGGGTGTTTTTTTCCCCCATAAATTGATTCTTAATCTCCCTCTACGCTAATTTGGGTACATTTCCTCTGAATTCTACGTTCCTCATCCTATATGATTAGCAAAACTAAAATGCATATATCAAGACGGGTATTTATACATGGGGGTATAAGAAGTAGCTCCTATTATTTGTTAGAATTTAGCTTAATCTTATTTTAGATGTGTGTTTATTTGTTTTTATTTCCAAACTTGTCACTTAAATGAAATATTTAAGAAGGAAAAAATGAAAAACTGTAAATAAATTGATTACAAAAGCAAATGAAAAGACAATTATCTGGTAGATAGGCTTTGCAAAAGGATAATTTACAAGAAAGCCTACAAAATAAAAAAGGAGTGGAAAAAATTATTATATAAAGCACAACCTTAAAGAAAATGTAAAACGTATTTAATAATTTCATTCTTTGATTTATAAGAAACCAAAATAGTATAATACAGTTATATTTTGTAAATATATTTAAATTGTTATTATTAGCACCACGTTTTACTACGCGTTCGTTTTATACGCACTTACGCTAATGTATAATGGCAAGGTGATTGTGAGATGAAATGGAGGACCTACAGTTTAACGTGGAATCCGAACCACGGTGGAGGCCTGGCATTCCCCACAATTCACAAGATGTCTTGTCAGAGGTGAAGGAAGGGTTTGGTAATCAGATAAATCTGTGCCGGGACCGAGGATTGAACCCCGGATCTGCACACTTTGATAACTTTTAGTCACTTTTTTATTCATTTATTGGAAGACACCTCCATACTTGCATCCCTGCTATCATTCCTAACTATAGAAATATGGTTCTCACTTGTGTCAAGTTGAGTTTACAAAACAAAACATACTATCCTTCGTCGCAGGTCAGTGACATTGCATAAACATAATGACTTCTTGCTTGAAGTGTTTTAATATCTCCTAAAACCTACCCTGGTAAAGGAAAACTACTAATAAATTGCTTAATATAAATTAAATAAAAGTGTAAAAAATGGGTTTGTTTTATTTTATTATTATCTATATAAACATGATGAGAACGAGTTTTCGACCCTGTCTACGACGGTTTTATTAAGACATTATCACCCAATTTAACAAAACCTAACCTTAAATTGGTAAACTCTGCAAGGTCGAAAAAACAAAACCAGTGAATTCGCAGGATCTTCGTGAAGCAGCGAATAAAGAAGACACGGACTTAGTTATGGTGTCTTGACTTGTTGCGTTATTGCACCCTACTTGTGTTTATCGTTGCCCCTACCCTCGTGTTGGGAGTGGATGGGGGACAGATCTGGTCCATTTAGCCAGGAAACGAGAGGTGGTTGTGGCGTTTCCACGTCACGTCCTGTTTGTTCACTTTGAGCTTTCATGAGACTTTGCTGTGTGGGCGTCCTCGAACAGTGAACTAGCGCCGATCTTGAGAATGACATGCTGTAGTCGGATCGCATACGAATATACTCATATGACATTTCAGTAAGTTATATGGAAACACGTGTCCTGCAACTGTCCGGCATTCGTCACTTAGGAATACTAAAAAAATTATGCTCAAAGCTTAAAATGTTTGGGCAGTGGCGATCTATAAACAAATTCAGAAACTTTGTTGACAGTTATAAAAATTACTTAAACAGTTTTTGAAATATAATAATTAGATATACGTCAACCCATGTGATCTGTAACTGTACTTTTGTTTAATATCCATACCTATAATATAGTAAAATAATATCAGGGTTGGCAGCAAAAATATGTTTTTATTTTAAAGCGTCTCCTACCAAAACCCTATTATAACTAAAAATATGTATCCGTTGAATTTTTTTAGGATATTCATTTTGGATTCTTTAGTGGTTTCAGACCAATTTATCTCTTTGAGTGACATTTACCAGTGTTAATAACAATAATAAAACGCTTTACATAAACCTCTAGTTAAAATACTCTAAGATAACGTAATCGACAGTTTCGATTGAATTTAAAATACAAGCTAGTTAGGAATTAGATTACTCAAATAAATAATATGAATTGAATAGAAGACTTCATAAATTTGTGGTCACATGGCTTAAGGCGTCAGGCTCGCAATAAGACTGGATTGCCAGTGATAGGGGGGCGGATATTCTAATCTCTGGTGAATGCGTTTGCTAAATGTGAGTTTTGGCTGTGGATTTCCTATGCTCACTTCACGCTTATGCGGATACGCTTCCTCTAAACTACATTACACCACCAATAAGTAATATGTAACCTTTGCGTTAAACTTAAAAATAAAATTACAGAACAAATACAAACAAACCAATTTTTCAAAGAGATGGCATTTAAAAACTATTATTAAAAGCACACGACACTTAAAGAAAAGAAATAATTTATTCTTTCAACAGTTTAATTCACCCTTGACGCTTTCAACGAGCCTATTTTTCTCACCTAAACTAGTGTCTTCTTTTAACGAGTAAAAATATGTATACCTACTTTGAATACATAATGCATTATTGGTACGATAATCCAGTGAACAAGCTAACATTCTTAATTCCTTATAAACTTATTTTCATTAGCCGTTCCTGCTCATTCACTAGCGAGAATATGTTACTTTTTTTGTTACAAATAAAAAAAATGCCATTAAAAGACTTTTTAACGCATGGCTTAAGAACTCGAGAGACAAGTTTTCAACTAAGGTGAAGTAAAAAAAATTGAGAGAAGGGGTGCGTTAAAGTAAAAAGTTGATGCGGTGGGCCAATTGAAAACAAAGAAATGTCGGGTGAAAAGTACGCAAAAGAAAGGGGTTAGGGGGAAGGTGAAAAAGAATTGTATAAAGGGTAAGAAAAAATAGACAAAGAACTAAAAAAAAATTAAAGGAAAAAAAAGTAAAGGAATTTTTTTGGAAAGCTTTTAAGGGCGCTGATAATCACAGAAAATACCAGGGTTGTTGCAACACTAGTAAAGAAGGGCGAAAAGTAGCAAGACGACTTAGAACTGTTCCAAAAGTACTTTTTGTTTCTGTAGTACTGTATTGATGTTGGGTAGGGAGGAGGGACTTTTCCAGCAGTGTGTGTGTGTTTACCTTTGAGGAGAGGAAGAATTAGGAGAGGGCATGCCGGGATACAAGACATCAGCACTTCTTGAACAACGCACACGGTGAGACAATCGGGAAAAATTTATCCCTTATATCGCACAATTAATTGGATTGTTTTATTTGCAAACATTTATTTTGTTTTTGGGGTAGTTGGCGTAACATTTTTAAATTGGTGAACGAAGAAGTTTCTTGATCCCGAAAGGTTTTAGTATTTCTTGGTTACCGATTTTATCTTAGTTTTAAATATATTTCTTGAAACGTTTGGCTTATTTGTTGTTATACATTTTATACTTATATATCTGCCGTGGGCATAGTTGTTTCAGGCGCTATATTTCAGATGATGTTCAGCAAGGGGCCTTAACTCGCACATGTATTCGTGTGGTCCAAGGAATCTCGACCGCTTTTCTCAGTCTTTACCCTCACCACTGAGGTTGCACTTCATCTCAGCTGCCCTTTTAATCCCTGCCCTCTTATTAATGCTTAAGTAACTCTTGTGTTAAACATGCTATTAAAAATAGGTAGCTATTATGTTGAGGCTAGAAATCATTCCTGCTAAGTGTAGTTTCAGGCACTTTTAATCTCACTCATGCTCCAGTGTCGCTTTCATTCTGTGTCTTATAATGTTTGTTTATATATATATATATATAT
>CABEEJ010000600.1:145855-167160 GCA_901482245.1 Timema douglasi
TTTTTTTTTAATAATTAGAAAATACATTTCAAAATCACTTTGTAATTATGTGTATTGCCAATTTTTAAACATAAAAAAAAAATGTGAAAGTGAAGCTCATCAGCTGAAGCACACCCTTAAGATACAGGGTGGCCCACGTAAAAGTAGCCCGCCTCCAATATCCAGCAGGCGCCTCAATTTGAATTGGAGGTGGTCAATCCTCCTCCACCCATATTGTGACAGGAATAATGAGTCAATGAAGCTTTAGACAAGCAGTTCACTTGCTCATTATTCATGTCACAATAAGGGTGGAAGGGGATTGGCCTCCTCCAATTCAGATTGAGGCGCCTGCTGGATATTGGAGGCGGGCTACTTTTCTGTGGGCCACCCTATACTTGAAAAACAACTTAATTGGCTAACCGTACTTACCGGGCAGTTACACCATTCCCCAATTTTCTTAAGAATGGACAGCTAAATAAAAAGCTACTAGATCTACCTTCGAATTCATACGTCAAGTCAAGTGATTTCTAGCTATCTTTTATGTATATATATATATATCTGAATGTAGTATATTATTAATACCTCTAAAATGTTCAAATGTCCACTTGGAATTTTCAACCAACCAGAGGGTTGGGTGCGCGCGCAGCTCCGGATAGATGGAAAACCTATATCAGGATCAAACTTAGTTGTTGTTTTTTTGGAAGGGGGGTATTTAACGTTTTATGAACAGACTGATTATATCTACACATGACTTTTCTTTTAAACTTACATAATTCTAAAACAGACACAACATCCAACCCCCAGCCGTTAATTGGTCACTGTGAAAGGAGAAACCCACATTTCAATAATGATTAAAAAAAATTGACATGTTGAGAATTGAACCCGGGACCTCTATATTAGGAGGCGGACACGATACCAACTTATACTCACTATTATTTATTGAAATGCTTATTTTTTTCTGACTATGTTATGGTACTTTATGTTAAATGTTGACTTATTGGGGATCTCGGTGGTCTTGGGGGTAAAGTACTCGCCTCAGGACCTTATGTCTGTGGGTTCAAACCTAGCTGAAGTCTACAGACTTTTCCTTAACGATAAATAGCACAATTTCCTTCTGAGGGGAAATAAAGCAGTCGGTCTTAAGTCGATTGTGACGTGCAAAATAACCCTAGGAGGTACCTATGTGAAAATAACTTTCCCGGCAACATTTGTTGGCCATCCCGCTTTCGCTCATAGAAATTCTCGTGTACTGATATAATCAGTCGGTTCAGAAAGGGAACGTTGAGTACCTCAAATAAAATAAGCTAATCCTATATATTATTTATATTGTCAACATCCCTTTTTCCCAACCAATACAAGGCCTACAGCGATTAATAAGGTATCAGTGGATAGTATTTTCTACCGACTTCTGACCTATCGTACTCAGTTTACGTTAAAATACATTGTTTGTCTAAAACTTAAATTAAAAGAAATATCTAACAATATTTTTGTATCAATTATCGAAAATAAACTCTTTGTTATTTTGTGTATACACTCCGCTGAGTATTTAATTTCAACAACCCAACAAAAGACTACATCATTTTGGGGGGATGGAGGGGGGGAAAGAGAAGGTTGAAAAAGTGCAAAAGTTTCGCAAGGACTGATCTAGACTTATTTTCATAAAGTTTCTATAAAAAAAATCACCGCTACTGCCGGGCTTGTTTATTCCCATTTACTTACTTGTCTAGGTATGAGAAAGGTAAATATAAGATTAAATGTACCCCTATTTGAGCGAATGCAGAGAGAGAGAGATACTATTTTGGAAAATCTATGCTGAGTACACCCGACTAGGATTCAAACCACGACATCCCATTCATGGAAAAACTAGACAAGACAAGTTTGGTATTTAGTCAGCGTGCCAACTGATATAGGTAAAAATTAAAATCTCTCTGAATACGTCATAAAATGGTACAAATTTATTGCATGTCCCATTTACCAAATCACTTGAGAATGTAATGTCCTTGAAGAAATGATATCCCAAATGTGTTTAGGTTGATTTTTATTTTTCTGGGTAACCCGCATTGTTGGGTGCAGGTACTAAATGGCATGGTCATCTAAACCTGGTTTACCCATGATTTGGGGGTAGGAGTTCGAACTCTGATCGGGTGTGCTGAGCGTAGATTTTTTTTTCCTCAATGGTTCTTCACTCTCCCTCAACGAAAATGCAGGTACATTTTCTCTTATTTAATAATTTTACATAACTAGCCCATCTGCGTTTTTAAATGCCTACAGCCCGGACGGGAAGTAAGGTGCGGTGGTAAAAAAAAACTGCACATATTTATCCAAAGTGGAGCAAAACTGTATCCTACTCAGTCCACCCGTGCGCGCCACGGGGGCGTGCTGTATTAATGACAGTGCGAGGTTAGTCTCGCTAGATGCCGTTGATAACAGTGTTTCATGTCAGCAGTTTCATGCACAACTCTCGTAAACCATAACAGAGGTGGGGCATGCAAATATTCACAGACACGTTTGTATGTGCCGGGCTGTGATCGTTGTGACAAGCCCTCCATGAGCGCACCTAAATGGCGGCTCATACCCAGGACCCCTGCCTCCAATGCAGGAGACTGTACAAACTTGATATATTGACTTCTTAAATACATATAAACAAATATACAAAGTCATTGAACAATTCTCTCGTCTTATTGTGCACTATAAGCCCTCCTTTAGCAGACGTGGGGCCCTGGGCAAACTTCGTTTGCGAGCACCCCCGGTTATTTCTCGCCCCTTCTCCACACCATTACCACCCCCAGACATAATAAAAAAACTTAATATTGGTTTAATGTTATTTCATTAGTTTGCACCAATATACCAATTTTCAGCCGTATAAGGTATCAGAGAAATATCCTAAAAGGTATGTATATAAGGGTTGATTTCTCCCCAACCCTTGTTAGATTTTCTTCCCCAATGAGGGGTACAACAAACAATTGTGCTGAGTTTAAATTAAATCGGTTAAAACATTCAAAAGTTGTCGTGAAACGTATCCATCAAAGACAGACAAATGCATATCGGTGGAGCTAAAAATGAAAAACTTGCCTCGCTCGTTAAATACATCAAATCACCTGGTGTGAATTATTTGCTAGGTCGCCTATACAGGGAGCCTATTATACGATTTCGCAAGGAAAAACTTCCCAACCCAACTTGTGTTTTCCCTGCCGCCTAAGCAAACGCAGGGCCTCCAAAATCATGGGGCCCTATGTGGCAGCATCGTTTGCGCGTCCAACTAAGGGCGGCCATGATGCACTAAACACATAAATACAAAACTTTCATTTCAAAACCATTGGTAAGTCCTACTGCTATTAATTAATCACAAAGAAAGGGAAGACTCACATTTCACCAATAATAAACTTTTCTGTCATGCCATGAATCGAACTCAGGACTCTAAAGGCTAGTACACACAGAATGATAAGCTAAGCTGTGCTGTGATCAGACTTTGTCACTTTGGTTTCACACTCCTAAGCTATTCATTGGTCCCTCTTTCCACTCCAGAATTCAGTGTTGTTTCTTTCTGGACTGATCCAGTGAAGCTTAGTTACGGGGTTTCCCAAAATGTCTTTGTTTGAGCTCAGATAATAGTACTGAGGAACAAAAGATGCTGCTGTTAGCAGCTGTTTTGGGAGATGAATAAAATTTAAGGGGTGGAGATTTGACTTGTTCAATTAACGCTTTCATTTTAATGTAAAAACATTTATTAAATATAAAACCCAAATAGAATATCACTTAAATACACATGAAACAAACTGAAAACAAAACTTCAACACTTATATGATTATTTTCTCCAAACCAATACGGATCCCAAGCTGCGTTATGCGCATGTTCAACGTAAGATGGCTCAAGATGGAAGATGGAAAAATTGCCCGGCCAGCAATCGTAAAAAAAAACATAGCGTGTCGTAGCAAGGCATAGCTTAGCTTTCTGTGTGTACCGGCCTTTAGCTCAGTATATAGACACATTACCGGCTTAGCTAAGGTGTCGAACTACAGACTATTGATCTTAGATCTAATAGTTAATATAAATTGGTAATTTTGTGATGTATCTTCATGTACTCAACACAAATTAATGGTCAATAGCGCACGAGACTGCTTGTATAAGGAAACTCCAATTCCCTTATTATCTCCCTTGATTTCATACCACGTGAATACTAAGAGACTTTGACCCTGTCTGAGTTCATACTCATTATTTATTAAGAGATCGGTTTGGGCAACGTTTAACGGTATAAGGCTCGACGATTTTGCCCACTTTACGAGGCTATGTGCAAATTGATATCCGTACATTATTTTCTCGTCCAAAAATGTAACTAACCTCTTTCTTCCTCATACAATCCTCTCTTGGGCGCTGTCCAAGTGTGCGCTTATTTTTCTTCTCTGCATTCTCCCGTGTTTTGTGTACAACAACAAAAAAACACCTCGTTGTTCTGAGTAAGTTGAGTATTTTGTGAAGCTGGATTGGGGGATAGGGGTTGGGAAGGCTTAAGTTAAGGTTATGCCCCTACCGCCTCGCTACCTCAGTGTATATAAACCACGTTGCGACAACTTGCCCAATAACACTCAGCTTTTTACACCTTTCTCTCTTTGCTGCGTCGTCTCTCTCGTTTCTTCTTCACTTTACTGCCACAGTTTCGCTTGTTCTGGTCGTAACTGCAACAAGACGTGTCACCCTTCATCACACGTCTGGTTGGGACGCTACGGTTCCGGTAAAAATGGTGCCGTGCATGCTTCCTTTCTTTTTCCCCCCCGTTTTGGCTTCACGGCTCTCTTTAGGTCAAGGACATTTGGTGAGTACCTTCGCCTGAATGGTCGAATACATATACCCCGGCCCTGGACATTTTATTTAGGCCCCCTCATTCCCCTAGATTCGCTGGCCTCCCTAAAGTCGGATTTCCACATTTATTCATAAAACTTAACCGAGGTAAGTATTTTAGTATATTATTCAACATTCAAACAAACAAAGCAGTTGTTAAAAAAAAGTCAAACTTATTATTTTTAATATTCAATAGTCACGTCCAATTAAGTGCATTTAACATATTAGTATACATCCCATCTTCCCCACCACACATATACATCCCCCTTCCCCACTTTTCCCACACATTGTTACTTGACGTTCATTTTATAATTGGCCCTTTTACAGCACCCCGCGTATCTCAAGTATAATAAATGTCCATGCTCTCGCCTGTACTATAAGTAGAGCCCGAATATGTATGTAATCCTCTAATAACACATTTTAATCCTGACAGCTAGAAATGTGAAAAGCGAAATGTTGGCGAATTAGGTTGTTTGTCACTCAGTTTGACTTTAACGGAAATAAAAAAATCTTATTTTACTGAACTCCACATATTTTTGAAGATAGTACATAAACTTACATATTTTGCGTGGTTTTTTTTTTATTATTATTTTCATGCCTTTCTTAGGGAAAATTCTTTTAATGACGCGTCACTAATTTTCAGCCAACCTGTACTTTAATAAAGAAATTTATCCAGTCAAGGGATCACAGTGAACAAAGTTCATGTCAGGTATGCCGGCTAGATAGAGAGGACTACAGTTGCCGTAACGTAACGCTGTGTCTGGCGTTTCTCGTGCTGTTAAGGGAATATAATGAAGCATTGAAGCCTCGCACGTCTCTGGGGCGGCGTGTCAGTTTGTAAACACAAGTTGAGTTGTTAAACCAAATATTTTTTAATGTGATTAGCTCATTTTCCCGATGTTCTTTGGTCAGGAGAAGAAACAGATATAAATCGGCAAGGCAAATAATAAATATGAAAACTTAACCCAAAATCAATCAAAGAAATGTTATTTTAAGTATGTCGCAATAATACGGTGCTTAGAACTTTGAAAAACAAACCATACCAACCGCCAACCATGTTTATACGTGGTGTAACATTAACAGAGGCTAATATATTGATATCAAACATTTAACCTCGGACCGAGAAAAATATGTATAGCAAACTAACTTTAAAAAATCAGGAGTGACCGACCTGACGTTCACTTGTTTTCAAAGAGCCGGCAACAGTGGAGGCTTCATTGGAAGTGTGTGGTGTTTGCGTGGTTCCTAAAATCATTTATATAGTGCGATTTTTTGACGTACCGTATTTAATTAACTGGTTATTCAAGTGGTGTAAAATCAACTAATAATGCATTGCAACTCGTTTTAAAAGTTGTTGTACTTATGTTTATTTATAGTTGTTTTCTATTAACTCAGAAATTTGCAACCATAAAAATAAATTTAGTTTCACTAATATATGTATTATTAGCGTGGGGAAAGAAGTTTTATTCATTGTTACATATTTTACTACATTTAACGGATTTTGCTACAAATTTATGTAGATATTTTGTAGGTTAATGCAACATAAAAATCCGGGATCTAGTTATAGTCTAAGTTTTGTCGGTACGTACCCCAGACAATGGCTGAACTAACTCTGAGACATCCAGACTCAAATATCTATCGGTGCAAAAATGAACTTAAACTGTGTAAAGGTGAAGGACCGGGAATTCAAGATTCACTATCAATCGATTGTATATATATATATTTTAAATTAGTATACGTTCAAACACAAGGGCGAATACATGAAATTTCATTTTGTAACTTTCATAACTGTCCGTCTGAAATTATTTGGTAGGCCTACCCAATTTCATTTTACTGACATAGAAAATACATTTTACATTAGACACTTCCTCACAAAAAATAAAGGTATCGCAATGCAATTTATTTGTAGCAGTTTCCTTTATAAAGATCGGTATTTTACTTTGAATTTATATAAAAAAAAGTTGTTAATTATAATCATATTTGATTTTTTTAAATCCCAAATTCTTGAAAATAAATTTTCTTGGCACTTTAAGACTGCCAAGGTTATTAACTTATAATATGTTAAAAAAAAGTACCAAAGCAAACGTTCTTGATAGCGTCAAGTAAAATTTCAAAATATCAAAATGATAATTCTATTTCAAAACTTTATCTCATCTTTGTTGTAGCACAACCAGGCATACATAATATACAAGACCTGCAGGTGTTCGGCTTGTATCGTTTTCCCCCTGCCGGCAAACTTCCCAACCCTGTCTCTAACCCTCACCCTTCTCCCTCGAGTTGACCAATCACACTGCTCACAAGTTTCCTCCCAGCTGCCCTTACTTTTCCCCTCTCCCCGCTTATGCAAGAAACCGTAGTTTAGCGCGTCCCTTCTCTAGTGAATGTTTGTGCGCGTATAGTTCTGTGTATCGGCCTTTTTAAACTCAACAAAATGACTCTGCACACGTTCATGACGCAGCTGAAACACAAGGTAATGTTAGCGAGTTTCACACCGCCTTAGCGTAGTGGCTGTGTTATCATATTTCACCTTATTTCCGTAAGTTGATGCGCACGCAAGTTTTACTGGAAGTGGCCGCCGCCATGTGTTGCGCTTTCAGCTCGGTACTGCCAACGTTTGAAGAAAAAACTTCAAATACTTGAATTGTTTTGTTGCTATTCAAATACTTATTTAACTTATATAATTTGTTTTGAGTTTACATTATATATCAGTAATGTTGTTCCTTTCACGCCAGAACTTTATTTTTCGCTTTTAATCTTATATAGTGCTTTATCAGATTTATTTATGGTGTTGGTCACAGTTTGGAAGCTGGATCCTGTAGTCACCTAGACGCCATACGTTTTCAGATACATAATATTATTTTATTTTTTTGAGCTTTTTTTCACTCACATGAACAGAAAATATGATACATCATTTCAAAGTTCATAAATATGGCTGGTATTTGTTTTTACTAGGACTTGCACGTACTGTCAGTTTGTGTTAATAACAATATACATTTGGCATGCTTAGTGAAATCATTTTTAGTTCAATGGTTGCCTGTGACAGCTTTATAAAGAGGTTACTAACAGGAAATACGTTGACATTCACATGCGTATTTTCTTTAAATTATAATAATTAAAAACAGAACCCATCCTCTAATGCGCCCGGGAAGGTGGACCGGGGGGGGGGGCGGTTTCAAAATCCATCTTGCTCTAGATTTTTTTTTATCAATCTTAATGAAGAGACAACATGACAAAAAATTGTTAGAAAATTCTTTAATTTTTCATTTTCATTCATAGTGTTTTGACATTATTTAACTGTCTTTAAAGTATTTAGATAGATTTAATATCGATTTTTTTACCACACCTTTTGTCTAATAAATAATTAAACGATTAAAATAATCGAATACACCAAATAGTAAAAATTTACAAAAGATAGCAGTGGAGGGGCGAAAAATCTTACAATCCCTTACGTGGGGGAGGGTGTTCAAAATCATTAATAAAAAGCCTTGTGTAATTAAATTACGGCCCCTCACACACCCGTCACTTCGTCAAATGTGAAAGGGGCTTTTTACCATTTTATAAAATTTCTGGTCATGATGAATTTAACCAGGGCCTCTCATTAGAGGGACTTATAGCAATCTAGTTTTATAACACTTGAATATATAAGTGCACTATCTAAATACAAAAACCCGCCTCGGTGGCGTAGTTAGATAACGCGCAAGTTTTGTGTTGAGCTAGACTGCCTAGGATGGGGAGATTGAGGTTCGAATCTCGGTCGGGTGAACTAGGGGTGGTTTTTCCTAAATGATTTTCCACTATCCCTTCACCTAATAGTGGGCTCACTTCCTCTATATTCAACCTTACCCATTTCTAACCCATTAGAGTACCTAATTAGTTTTATTTTTGTTTAGTACATATTGTACAGTAGTGTTTGTGTGTGTGTGTATCGTGATGTCACTGTCCAAGCCACAGTCCTATAAATCATTAACTTTGGCCGAAAAAGTAGCGGTGATAGAGGAAGTGGAAAAGGGAATTCCTTTTAAGAAACTTCTTTAACTCGAATTTTTGGATAGTTCGAATTTTTTCCTGATTCCTTTAAGTTCGAATGATCCAGGTTCCACTGTAATAATGACGATGACTATTTGTCGCGGCAATAGGACTGCAACAAACGTATGTAAAATTAATAGCGTTGTTGGGTGATCTGGTGGTCTAGGGGCAAGGTGTCGGACTTCTGTGCTGAGGTCCGGTGTTCAATCCTCGGTCCCGGCTCAGATTTATTTGATTACCAAACCCTTCCTTCACCTCTGACAAGACATCTGGTGAATGTGGGGAATGCCATGCCTCCATCGTGGTTCGGATTCCACGTTAAACTGTAGATCCTCCATTTCATCTCACAATCACCCTACCATTACACATTAGCGTAAGTGCGTATAACCCGAACGGGTAGTAAGACGCGATGCTAGTAATAATATAGTGTTGTACAATAATTGTTCATCTATGGTAATTGAGTTTGTAACTGAGGTAGCCCAGCGACTAGCATGTAGTTTTTCTAGTGACTAATCACAGACGCGTGAACCGGTTAGCAAACAATAGCAAACATTTAGCAGACCGCTATTTAAATACATTAAGGGTGACGCTCAAGTTACTGGTTAATAATTTAGGTTTTACTCACGTCACTTTTGAGTATTATTTGAATATCTCCGTGGGTCGAAAGGCTTAAGACATAATAGCTCAGTCAATAGTGCGTTCGCCTAAATAATTATGGATTTTGGGTTCGATTCCCAACATAACTGAAACATGTATCAACGTTGAAATTGGAAATTCCTCCTTTTCTCCAGTGGAAACGCTATCGACCTTGAGATTGAAGTGTTGTTTGTTGCAGAATTAAGGTAGTTTATATATAAGTCGTGTGTTGATATAATATCTAGTTGTTTTACAAAGTCCACATTAATACTACAAATGAAAATAAATAGCTTTAGGTCAGCAGCTTATCGTTGGTCAGAGTTAAAAAGGGAGGAAACACAATTTACAAACATTTTAATCCAATAGTTCCATCTTAACAAT
Source organism: Timema douglasi (assembly GCA_901482245.1). NCBI lineage: Eukaryota > Metazoa > Arthropoda > Insecta > Phasmatodea > Timematidae > Timema > Timema douglasi. Next base: position 155,714 of record CABEEJ010000600.1, read on the forward strand.
TAACTCAGCGTAAAATATTAACACAATAGTAATATACTGACATTTGAAGACTAGAGGATCACATGCATCTCATATAATATGAACTTGCAGGCTTTTTCCGCTCGTCTCTCCGGAAGTGTGTTGACGAATTTCCTCTAGTGTATCCTTCTCGTCCTTGCACCCTTAGATAAAGTCGCTAACATGAAAACTTAAATGAAACTTACTTAGACCCCAAATCGTTAGAAAATAACCTAAACCTTATACAAAAAAAGTAAATAGGCCTACTGCAAAGGTCGGGGCATGTAAAAATTGTTAAAAATAAAACCTTAAGCGTATTTGCTATATATAGAATACCTTTCAAAGCTAATATATATATATATATAGTGCTCTGCGTATTCAAACCACCCGACCGGACTATTAAACTTATGGGGTGGAAATTAAAGTAGTGTTTTTATTAAATAAATTTGCGTTTTCGTGGAGATGAAGTGGAAACTCATTTATACTACGTTTTTAACTGCTTTAGATTGAGGTCAGCGCAGCCGAAGCGGGGAGTGAAGGCTCGTCACACGCTCGACAAATCCGTGAAGGGTAGTTGTCATAGCAACCGATGCATGTTGCCAGATTTCTTGACAGTCACTGAGTATGCTTGCATAGTAGTAACGTGCAAACTCCCACTTTATGGCAACTACGCTTCCTAGCCTACCCACCACGCGGATCCTAAAGTAGTTTAAATCGCTGCGTAGTGAAAGTAGCTGAAATTTGAACCTCGTCTTCAGCGGATCAAACAGACTAGACTGCTACCTTTATCCTTCCAGTGAGGGTGCTAATACAATTTACGACGGTATAATGTTTTAATAATGTGAAACTAAACTCGCTATTATAATTCTAGCACATAAGTTCTAACGGCTTGGACCCCACCTCCACCTGATCGTGTCAAACTGAGTTAATACAATAATAATAATAATTTCACCAAAATAATGGTTACATTTCATATGCAGACGTATTTCAAAATTGTATGTTTTGAGGCATTCCAACGTCCATTTGTAAAAAGAGTTAAATAATATATTGGAGCTCCCTAACCACGGGACCATCGACTCCCTTAAAAGTCTGATTGATAATACAACTTTCTAGAAAATCTGCAAATTTCACTTTTTATTTAGTCAATAATACATAAATAATAATGTTTTCATTTTATTTAGCTTTTCTAGTTTAAAATTACTTATAATATTAAACAAATCGTTAATCTTGAGTTTCGATATCATAATAAAACAATGTTCAAACTATAAAATGGCTAAACAAAGCTATCTAATAAATGTGTAAGCCTACATTTTAAAACATTTACAAATACTGCCATTTTAATTTTGAAAAAAAAATCAGAAATTGAATACAGATTTCGCTCCCCAAGTTGCTTGTTTAATTTCATAAACAACAATATTACGCTTGCCGTTTCGCCAAGATGTCTTTGTATTTCCCATCTCGCGTCCTTCCTTCGCCCCACTTTATGACGTAATTCAATTTCTAAACAAGATGTTTTGATGTTCCCAGGAAGAGTTTTGAGATTCTCCGTCCCTCCCCCTCCCCTTCCCCAGTATTTCCCTCATCACCCAGCCTAGTTCCACCATATAATTCGTTTTATGACGTTTCTAACTGTAAATGGAATTGAAACATGCTAATGCAGTCGTAACGTGCAGTTTGGTCTACACTCTACGCCGATGGTGAGAACGGAAGTCCTAAAGTGTTGTACAGGAATCTCATCACTTAACAAAATATAGCTTTATTTATTAAATTTAAAAAAAAATCAAACCAAATAAGTAGACCAATTATTTATGTCCATGAAAAATATTTGTACTATCATTTGAATTGTGTTGTTAGTCCGCTTACCCACTGGTCAAAACAAAACCAACATATTTTGTTCGGCCAAGAAATTAACATTATTTTTAATTGGAGTGCTCCCACAGACCAAAACTTTGTTTTAAAAGAAGATTTTTTGTTTCTCGAACATCAATTGTCTGACGAATTCCGGCTTTACAATGTTCGATGGAAACGTTCGAAGAACAAAGCAATATACGCATGCGCGATTTACCCATTATATCTACGTTTGCGAATAGCCCTGCAGTCCGTCACAATCTTGTGTTTGTGTTTAAGTATGTTTGTGATCTATATAATCATGACAGAAGGGATTGAAGTAGACTGTGTGCCATAAATTAGATGACACCAAAACTCGCGTTTATTCGAAGCCTCCTCTTCTTCTTCTTCGAGTAAAAGAAGTCAACGGGTACAGAAGAGATGACAACATCCATGTCCTCCTCGTCCGTCGCTATGTTAGCTACTGGAGAACATTTGTTTTGATTAATAAATTACTGGTGACCTGGCGGTCTAGGGGTAAGGTGTCAGACTTATATGCTGGCGGCCGGGGTTCAATCCTCGGTCCCGGCACAGATTTGTCTGATTACCAAACCCTTCCTTCACCTCTGACAACACATCTTGTGAATGTGGGGAATGCCAGGCCTCCGCCGTGGTTCGGATTCCACGTTAAACTGTAGGTCCTTTATTTCATCTCACAATCACCCTACCATTACACATTAGCGTAAGTGCGTATAACCCGAACGGGTAGTAAGACGCGGTGCTAATAATAATAATAATAATACTAATAATTATAATAAATTACTTGTTTTGTCTGATTATGGTATCCTACAGTATAGAACACTTGCTCCAAACAAATAGTTTCGACATAAATAGATATTCAAGGCCTACGATTCAATTCAAAAAAATTAATTAAATTAAATATTTGTTAAGTTTGGGTTACCCCAAAAAAAGTTAATTGAGCTATGTTTGACTGATACGCGTGGCAGGGTACGGGTCGGATGTCGCTTATCAGATACTTTCGAAATACACAATGAGCCAAAACAAGGAGATGCACTTTCCCCAATACTTTTTAATCTAGCCTTATAGTATGCTATTAGGGTAGCCTAATATAGGCGAGTAAGGATGGGTTGACATTAAACGGTACAATGCATCTATTAGGATACGTAGATGATGTTAGCTTGGTTGGGCAATAGTAAAGAAGCTGTTGCAAAAAAAAAAATGCAGAAATTTTACTAGAGGCTAGTACGGAAATATGTTTAGAATTGAACGTTGAAAATACTAAATATAATACATGATCACACAGAGAACAAAGACTGGGGACGATAATTTAGAGATTACTGCGAACAACATATCGTTTAACAGGGTTAATGAGTTTAAATATTTAAGAACAATTTTAACTAGCAATAACATTATTAGATTGGAAATTAGGGGGAAAATATGGTCAGAAAATGCATGTTTTCCCTCGATCAATGTTTTCGACATCTCGCTTGCTTTCAAGAATGTAAAAGTCAGAATATACATAACAATAATTTTACCGGTTGTATATGGATGTATGGTCTCTTACCTTGCATAACGTAAACAAATTAAGGGTGTTTGAAAACAAGGGACTTTGGAATGTATCTTGTCGAAAAAGGGATGAGGTTACATAATGATAAGCTACATACTCTGTACTCATCACAGTACATTGTTAGGATATTATAGAACCATGTTCAAGGTATTGACTGGCAAGCCCAATAGACAGAGAACATTGGGAAGATCTAGACGCATATGGGAGGATAACATTATAATGGACCTGAAAGAGATACGGTGTGATGAGGTGGACTGGATAGGACTATCTCAACATAAGGTTAGGTGGCGTACTTTTGTAAGTGTGGCATTGAACTTTCGAGTTTAAGTTCTAGTGATCAGACATTGAAACAAAATAAATAAACTAAAATAAGAAAGTTAAATTTATCAAAAAAGTTTAATAATATATATTTATTATATCTATTTAAAACTGTAAACATTCACAAATCATCACTTTACACATAGTACATTATTATTATTATTATTATTATTATTATTATTATTAGCACCGCGTCTTACTACCCGTTCGGGTTATACGCACTTACGCTAATGTGTAATGGTAGAGTGATTGTGAGATGAAATGGAGGACCTACAGTTTAACGTGGAATCCGAACCACGGTGGAGGCCTGGCATTCCCCACATTCACAAGCTTTGATTAATACATGTCTTGTCAGAGGTGAAGGAAGGGTTTGGTAATCAGATAAATCTGTGCCGGGACCGAGGATTGAACCCCGGACCCCCATCACAGAAGTCCGACACCTTACCCCTAGACCACCAGGTCACCCCACAAATAGTACAAACCACTGATCAAAACACATAGGTACTTTAGAATGAAGATGTTTGGCTCGAGTTGTTATGTTAAGTTACGTGAATCTTGATCACACATCTGTTTTCTTAAGTTAAATGAACCTTAAGTGAACGTTACGTTAAGTTAAAGTTAAGTTGATCGTGATCCCGTCATTAGTGTCAGCTCAGCCACGTTGCATCATATTCTCATACCGGGCTTTAAATAGGCAGACACGTTTTTTTTTTAAATATGGTTGCATAACGATCCATACGTGTGTGTTCATGATGTGGAAATAGTTGACAAACGTTGGCTTGTCTCGTTACTTATTTTCCCTTGTAGAAACATTTATTTAGTATATATTTATTTTCCCCGTCGGCACCCTTCCAAACCTTCTTTTAAAAAATATGGTTTTAAGCAATGCACTTGATAACTATGTTATAAAACCCACTAGTCTAAATATGAACTAGTTATATTGAAATATTTAATAATACTAATGTCCAAATCATAAGAAAAAATATGTACTGAATTTAACCTTTACTTAGTTCTATAGACCAAGGTTTCTCAAACTGTGAGGCAAGAGGGGACGTAAGATGAGGCATAACATTGTTATATCTTTGAATCAATTTGTATTGTTCCTCCAACTTTAAATTCTGATTGACTAAATTAACTAGATAAATGTTTTGCTTTGATGAGTGCGACAATAAAACGATTATCTTGTTTTCGTTTACATAGGCCACTATATTAAAATGGTTATTTAGCAATGACGTCCATCAAGACTATAAATAATCTTGCTGCTACCAATGATTCACCTATATTTCACACCTATAAAAGCTGACATGAACGCTCTTTGTTCTATGAAAACCTTATATATTCTTATGAATAATATCTAACGCCTTTCTATATTTTTATAAATAAAAGTCGGTGACCTGGCGGTCTAGGGGTAAGGTGTCAGACTTGTATGCTGGCGGCCGGGGTTCAATCCTCGGTCCCGGCACAGATTTATCTGATTACCAAACCCTTCCTTCACCTCTGACAAGACATCTTGTGAATGTGGGGAATGCCAGGCCTCCACCGTGGTTCAGATTCCACGTTAAACTGTAGGTCCTCCATTTCATCTCACAATCACCCTACCATTACACATTAGCGTAAGTGCGTATAACCCGAATGGGTAGTAAGACGTGGTGATAATAATAATAATAATATAAATAAAATGTAAGGTAATTGTAAAAACTAATATTTTATGAATAGCTCTTAAAGATTACGTTATATTTTATAATTAACAACCTTAACATAAAGTATATAAAAAATATTGTAATCCGTGCAAACATTTGATATTTTTTTGATAGTGAGGCACTACAATAAAATCAAGTGAGGTTTGAGTGCAAAAAGTTTGAGACTCTGCTCTAGACGTCATCGTCAGATAGTTTTTTTATTGTTTTAAATGTCGAAAATGTATTTTTTCAAATTCTTATAACCTCAAACAATGTTTGAAGCTAATAATGCAATATGAACAATAAAAAGGTACTCTATTGATAATTAACAGGAAGAAGAGCCCGTAGCTCTCTCGTTTTTACTTCTTACTTTTCACACTTGTTGACTGCCAGCTCTCCGCATTATATCGTTTTTGCACTGTGCCTTGTATTGACTTGATTTTTCCGAAGATCTCATAATACTTTCCGACCCCGATTCAGTGATTATAGAGAATATTTGAAAAGAACCCGTTCCATTCTGTAATCAATACATGCCATTCAAGCTTTTCTCGTCTTCTTTCTCTCTTGCAAGACTTCAGGTTCAAGGGAAGATGAAAAAGATTGAAATGTACGAAATGGAGCAGGGATTTCGGGTAAGGTGGATTGATGCGAGGATTTGTGGCACCCATTGCTGCAACAGCGTGCTATTTCACTCCTTTTAGGGCACCGTCAAATGGGGCCACTTAGCAGAGCTTCTGATAGAGGTAAATGGGGGGAGGGGGCTTTAGACACAGCCACAGAAAATTGGCGCGGTCTTCGGTCTGAGTAGTTGACTGAGTGGCGCTGCTAAGGGGGTAGGTGCCCTTAGTGTAGGCATACACGGAGGTATTTTCTAGCCCGTTCTATTGCTAGTATTGGGCTCTAATCCACGACCTGTTTACTTGTGAGCCGTCACTTTCAAGAGGTTTTAAAATAGACAATAAAAAAAAGTTGGAAAGCTCCATTCACAAATTTGTCGAAAATAGCTCGAGCAGAATCGTATCGAGTGGCAATCAACACGCTAGCATAAATGTGTCTTGGTCCATGGATGTCTTGCTACACAAACTAGAAACAGCTGACTATCAACACATTTTTTTTTCGTGTGAATAAGCGTCTCTTTAAGATTAATTAACTTTAGATACTATTGCATTGTGTCGGGAAACACATTAAAACAAAACGACACACCTACTACTTTCCATTTAACATATTATTTCGAATCACCTCACAACAACAGTTTTATTTTAGTATCTGGATTTGAAGCCCATGCACACTGATTGAATCAATCATTTGGGTGTTAAAATTAGTGTTTCTACTAGTGTACAGTAGAGCTAAGTGTTTATTTTTCAATTAAAAGTATTACTTGTTTATTTACTACCACTCTTTTATTTTGCTTGCTGTCCACTATGCTTGGTGCGTTGTGCAGATTTGCCCGCGAGTTACACCTTACTTAAATACTCCTTATTTCTTTTTTAGCATTATTACAAACAACATCAAAGCTATAAATAACAGCAGCTTAACCTAAGGGATAGACAAGTTGTTTCTATGTGCCAAGTATGTTTGTTTATAAAAGGCACACATAATTCCACGCTAATCTTAAAGGTCTTTGAACCGAACCCTCTCGACACAGACACAGTTAGGGTAACCCGTATGATCATGGGTTATAGACCCTTTTTATTTTAAATTTACATTACTTTTTGAAGTATTGTATTGACCAAAATATATATATTTCTTTAAAAAATAGTGCTATGTTCTTAAGTGTCTAGTTTTTTTAAATCTAGATTATATATTATGCATCTATACATTTATATCTTATTTATTTTGAAACTTAATATTTCCTACTGATAAGATGGAGGAGAGGGATATATATCCAGACCAATCCCGTTTGTAGATTTCTTGTTTACGTCTATGTCCCCTGAGCGGATAGAAAATTGCTGCAGGTCTCGGGAGTCCATAAAAGTTTTGAGTCCATCCATCCATTCATAAGACCCACAACATGTGTCGTTCAGAAACTACTACACCCCCGTCCACCCCGGGTGGGCGAGATCAGAAAAGAGATCGACGTCGTGGTTTCTGCCAAGTGACGAGAAGTTGGGCGGTTGGTTCCATTCCCTGATCTCGTTGAGTAGCTCCTTACACATGAGATTCTCCTCCCCCCACCCCTTGTGCAGGGTGAAAGATCTTAGGGGACTAGACTACCACGCGAGCTCACAACTTTTGGTCTCCCAGTAACGGAGTCATCTTGCTTTCCCCTCCCTCTCTTTCGCTTCTTCACCCCTCATAACCCCACTCTTGCTTCCTTGTTCATAAACCCTGAATGTGTCGGAGGGAGGGGGGGGGGTGAGGGTGCTCCATGGGGTGACTCATGTTTGTTAGCGGGTGATATCAGGGTAAGTTGGTGAGACAGTAGAGATCTGTAGCACCTCTCACTCCCTCACATCAGGTTTTTGTTGTTTTCCAAGCTGTTGGGTTTTTAAGTGAGCTCTTCAATGTTGATTCGAAGCCCAGGCTAAGGGCATGTGTTCTCTCTCACTCTTAGAGCTCCTGACTTAGTTCAGATGTAATTACTCGCCGTGTGTAACGTAGGGGTGCAGATTACTCGCTTTTGATGCTGGGCTGTACCAGTCGACCGTTATAATGGAGGTATAACGGCATACAAACAATCGTGGGAAAATTATTCTTGATTTGATAGAGTTTGATTGCCTTAACTGTTCCTATATCGTATTAAAATATTTCTATATGCGTTTTAACGAGTTTCAAGTAGAGTCTGAACCATGTTGCATGGCTTGTCTGAACTAAATTACTAACTATTTTGGTATTTGTGTTTTCACGTGACTTATTTTGTATTTCTTGATCAATACGTGTAACAAATTATATTCTCATCTTCTAGTTATTTATTGTTGAAGCCTCTTCAGCGTCGTTAATTTTGTAACATTGAATGTACATGTTAGATAATTATTAAAGATCTCTGATTGCATGTTTGATTATGCCTGCCTGGGCAGGAGGACCGAAGTTTGAATCCTTTTGTTTCCCTTTTTTCAACTCTGTCGAAAAATTATTGTGTATTTAAATTGAACTGAAATTTTATTAGTGTGTGTATCGTATTTGAAACTAAAGTTACGTGTTTTAAATTTGTATGTTTTTGTTGTTTGAGGCGCTTTAATGGATACCTTGAAATGTCAAGCAACTAGGACACCTGAACCGTTAATGAGTGAATTAGGGTTTTCCATGGTGAATCCAAATTCAAGAGACTTGTTTAGAGTTGGCGTTTAGTCTCATTCTGAATCCGAATTCAAGAGGCTTTTTAATAATAATAATAATAATAATAATAATAATCGACTTGATTGGCGAAGTTAAAGCTACCGCTTTTTCTTACACATAACCAATACAATTAAAATGAAGTTTAACAAAATAATAGCTATATAAAACCCCACAAAAGTGTATAAAAACCAGAGCTAAAATACACAAGGATTACGTAATATGAGAACGCGCGCGCACAGAAGAAGGTGTGATTACGTCTCACACATCTCAATCTCACGAATGAGCTTCCACAAGCAGATTATTTGCGACTTTTCGCTTGAAACAATTCAATTCTAATTTCTTGATATCGTTGGTTAGGATATTCCATGAACGAGAAGCTGAAAAAGTGAAAGAATTTTAGCCATGATTGGAATTATGGAGAGGAATGAATGATTTGGTGTTTAGTCTCATTCTGAATCCAAGTTCAAGAGGCTCGCGAGTACTGTTTGTTTCCCCTAGGGAATCTACATTTTAGAAACTTTGGAGTTGGTGTTTTAGTCATTGTGAATCCAAATTCAAGAGAATCGGTGCAGAAAAATAATAATCATACACTCTTGAAAGGAGCCTGGTTTATCCTTTGACCATAAGCATGTAGAATTGTTTACGTCTTGTCCGACCCCCCTCTTTTTTTACAAGTATTATGTAAATAAAACTCTGCGTGTGTGTGTGTGTGTGTGTGTGTGTGTGTGTGTATATATATATATATATATATACATGCCGTCCTCTATATTTCTCTTGTGGAAACAGCACACAGCAGTCCTTCTGTGTTGGTTGACTTTGTGACTCCCGAACAAACTGGCCTTCGGGGCAGGACCCCCTCCCCACCCACCATTCCTATCAAATAGAGGCTACTGGCCTGATGAGACCTCAATAAATGAATGTGATTGAAATGTGAAAGAAGAAACGAAGCTTGTTTGGCTTGTGTGGTGGGTTTTTCTATTGATGAAAGGAACAAGAAAAGATGGGGGTTTTGTTAGACCTGTCTGATCTGTGTCCCGGGAGCTTTGCGACTTTTCCCCTTGATATTGTAGCTCATTCAGAAATAAATCACCGTTACAAGTCCAAGTGATTAATCTGCCTAATGTGCGTACTTTTTTTTCTTTTCTTTTTCTCAAATAAACTAGTAGATTTCTTATTTCAAACCACAGCATTTCTGATTCAAAAATATGCAAAGAACAAAATTAAAACCTGAACACGCAATATTTGACTTAGCGTATCAATACTCCTGAAGGGGCTTGCAAGTTGGATAAATATACTCGTGGTACAGTCTCATCTTCATATAAAGGGTCTGATCTGATATCTATAAAATCTTCTGACTCTATTTTCAGGTATTAACACATCAGGTTATCTGATTTGCAGCTGTCACTTTTTATTTATATTATAAATACCTAAAATAAAAATTATAAAATAGTTATCATTGTTGACCTTATGAACATGTGTTTTATTTTTTAAAAGTCCCGTTTTATTAAAATTGGGCTGTAGCTGTGTTTGTTAGTTAATTTGGTCTCGGCTATCGTAGGGATTTAAACTTCAGTTGTGACCACCTAATAACTAACTACTACTGAAAAAGACTGGTTTTAATCCAAGTGATGCAGTCTACTATTGCCTCGATCCCTGATTATAGTAGCTACCTCAAATTGGGTTTTAAACGCCTGTGGAAAAAAAAAGTGTTCTAGCAAATATATTTTTGTCGTGGATACAGCCAGGGAAAACCTGGAAAAGTCACATAATTTTTTGATGGCAGGAAATTTAATAAAAAATAATTAAAAGCCAGGCAATTCAAATACCTAACTTATTTTGCACTTAAACGTTTAAACAAAAGTGAGAGATTTTGTTTATCGATGTTAACAAAATGGATTGTCTACATATAGCATTCTATTTACATTAGATTGTTGTATAGGTTTTTTTATAATACATTTACACAGGAGCACAAAACATACCCATAAGGTGATCTTTGTAGTCTTGGGGTATAGTGCTCGCCTCAGGATCCTATTCTCTTGGGTTCGAACCCATCCGGGGTCGACGAATTTTTTATGAACAATATAAATCCGTATCACAACTTCCTTCGGATGGGAAGTAAAGTCGTTGGTCCCATGTAAAATAGCCATGAAAGACATGGGAAAATATCTTTGCCGGCAAAATTGGTAGGCTCTTTCACTCTTTTCACAATACATTCTCGTTTGCTGATATAATCAGTCGGTTTATAAAGTGCACGTTAAATATCTAAAAATTATGTTTTTTAATTCCCAAAACAAATCCTGAAAAAAAATAATGTAGAGATTGTTTACCTCTAGTAACCGTTAGGATTGTTTTCGAAAATATGTGATCAATGTAAAAAATCCATTAAATTGCGATTCATCAAGAAAAACTGTAAAAAGTTTGAGTCGTGAATTGTTTTAAAATAATGTTATCTGGAAATCCTGGAAAAAGTCAAGGAATTCTATAATAAAAGTTTTGTAGCCACCCCTGTATTGTGTGTTGTGAATATGTTGTTGGGTGCTATCGAGTGAGGTACGGTGCCGCCCTGACTGCGTGCGTTAGTTCGGGTAGGTTTGGGGGGAGGGGGAGGATATTGCTCATCCGCCGTAACCAGGTATTCCGTATAAGGTGCAACAGGAGGGAACGGCCTTCATTTCCGTTTTTACCATCTTCCGCCACGCTGTTCTTCTACCTTCGCCCTTGTACGATGCTGTCGCCCCCCCCCCCCCCCCCCCCCCCCCCTT
>CABEEJ010000600.1:172605-187516 GCA_901482245.1 Timema douglasi
CGGGGGGGGAGAGAGACTGGTAATAGTTTGTGTGCCCATACATGCGGGTACAAACATACTAAATGAAGTTCATTCAAAAGGCTCTTTAAATGTAATGTTACTATTTTATTGAATTAAGAGAGATAAGGTAAAGATATTTCAATTCGCATTAGGTTAATTTAAGTTACATTGTCAGGGTGAGTTATAGTAGGTAAGTAATTACAGATCACCATATTTGTTCTAAACTCGCTGAAATGTATTGCTCCAAAATTCGCATTAATCGTACATTTCTTTGGCTTTTGTGTGCTTCGATTTTGAACTTTGGTTAGTATTGTGAAACCTGAGCTATAGCACATACATTTCGATGATTACAAATCAACGCTGCATACAACTTTTACCGCCAAACAGTGGTCACTCCTGGTCCGGATAGCTTGGGCCAGACGAACAACTTATTTAAAAAAACAAGTTATTCCTCAAAATTATACTTGACTCAACAGATTTATTTGAAATTATTTAATATATATATATATTTTTAAATATATTGACATTCTGTACAGTGAACACATTTAAAGTAGGAAATAATTTTTGAAAGAGTTTCTAAATGCGCTAAACTGTTTGAGCGCGTTCAACTATGTAGTTACCGCGCAATTTCAAATTCCGCCCAATACTTTCATCAACTCAATGCAATTATCAAAGACGTCGCCTATTTAAAGGAAAATATTCTCACACTGCTGAAGCTTCAAAATCCCTAAAACAATATTTATGTATCAAATAATTTTCTGTTGGAGCCTATCAAAAGATTTAAGCCTGTGCAAACCTTTGAAATTTCGAATCTAAATTCGAATCTTGCTAAAATTCGGATTCGATTTGAGCTTTCGAGTCTTATTTTTTAGAGAAATTCGTGGTGGATTCGAAATTTCGAGTCTAAGTAAATTTTAGATTAGGATTCGATGGGCTTAGTTCGAAATTCGAATATTTTCATACTTAATAATAATTTCTACTTTATATGGTATTATACAGCAAACCATTATAAAAAAATAGTAATTTATTTCGTTATAACCTTTCATGAGTTAATCATGAGGCTTTGTTTACTTGTTTAACTTAAGATTAAGTTTAAAATATTTTCAATGACTCATAAGAATATGTTATTTGATTAAGATTTGAAACATTTTCAAAATAAAATATTCTATTTGGATTCGAAAAAAAGTCTGAGCATAATATTAAATTCGGAATCGATTCTAGCTGGTTTGCCAAGATTCGAATTAGACTCGAAATGGAAAATCATGGATTCGCAAATGCTTGAAAAAAAAAAATTGTATTTGTTAGAAGGCTAAATACTGAGCCCTTCTTTTTCATCAAGCCTAGGCTCATAGCTCCGCAAATATACTTCAAAATAAGTTGAATATTTCTAATGTATTTATATTAATAAAACAAACTAAAGGTTTCTTAAGGAAAAAAAGTCCGGTCGTAATATCTCGACTTTATTTTGGTGTTAACCACATTTTGAAATAACGCTTAGTAGAATTAAATATTGCGTTTGGTTTTAACGTCTGCGCGGTAATTTATCGCTTGCCCCCTTAAATAACGTTGGATTTCTGGGCGACTGAAACTCCTTTCATCGTTCCAGAAGGTGACCCTTTTAAACTTACCTTGCCTATGGGGGATGCTTTGTAGTAGGATAAGGGATTCCTCCTCACTCCGTCGATTATACATACCGTCCATCAACTCTCAATGACCGTGTTCGTTTTACCTGGATCTTCTTCACCCACTCCCATTCATTGCAAGCCCAACATTAAGGAAGAAATAGGGAGCCGCGGGCACGAGATCTTGGTTCAAGAATCTGGAGACTACCCCCTCTTCAAACTTTCTGTGTCGTCATCCTTGCCTACAACACAGTATTGCTTACATGGCATTTTTTCAATATATCTTTTGATACATGGCCATGGGGTAAATTATTATTAGCACCGCGTCTTACTACCCATTCGGGTTATACGCACTTACGCTAATGTGTAATGGTAGGGTGATTGTGAGATGAAATGGAGGACCTACAGTTTAACGTGGAATCCGAACCACGGTGGAGGCCTGGCATTCCCCACATTCACAAGATGTCTTGTCAGAGGTGAAGGAAGGGTTTGGTAATCAGATAAATCTGTGCCNTCTTACTACCCATTCGGGTTATACGCACTTACGCTAATGTGTAATGGTAGGGTGATTGTGAGATGAAATGGAGGACCTACAGTTTAACGTGGAATCCGAACCACGGTGGAGGCCTGGCATTCCCCACATTCACAAGATGTCAGAGGTGAAGGAAGGGTTTGGTAATCAGATAAATCTTTGCCGGGACCGAGGATTGAACCCCGGCCGCCAGCATAGAAGTCTGACACCTTAACCCCTAGACCGCCCGGTCACCAGCCATGGGGTAAAAGAGATAAGGATAGAGTGACACTTTTTAATTTTAACTTTGACTAAAAAATGTAATAGAGAGAGGAAGAAGATACTTAAGTAATTACCTGCCCTCTAAATATACCGTATGCAGATGAAGTTAATTTTTAAATCGTGTGAATAGTAACAGCCACTGTTGCAAGTCGGCATGAAGAAACTAAACATTAGATGAGAAAACTCCTTTTGATACCTATGCCTTTCCTTCTAAAATGGCGTTTAGTTTCAAGCGAGAGCCAATAAATTACATTTTAAAATAATCTTAGGTCCTGCGACTAATCGTAAAGAAACGAAACAACTAAGATATACATTTGCTGGTGTTTGGAAGGACTTTCGAAAGATGACCTTATTCGTTTAGAACTTGCTCTATTCACGAATATCTCTTTTATTGCCTCGTGTGCTAGGTATCGAACTGTGGTTCTTTCTCGTCCTTTGTCGTGCCAGGTTCCTTTTCATCTCCTTCTCTTGCATTCCTTCATTTCCCCCCTCCCCTTTTTTATACTCTTACTTTTCCCTTTGACCATGTAAGTGTGGTCCATTGCCTACTGAGTGCCGTGTAAAACAGTCATTAGCATACTGGTGTCTCCCTCTTCTACTGCGCTAAGAGCTTCCTCCCCCCCCTCCCTCTCTCTCTCCAGGTCACCGCCTAGCGAGGGGTTAGGGGTTGGATCAATGATGATGAGGAGGAAGGGGTGGTTGGCTAACATCCCGCTCTCTGACATCTGTGTGAGTTGACACAAGGCGAAAAAGTAAAAAAAAAAATATCAAAAAAAGCTTCACTGCTACTCTGGAGCGTTTAAAAAGTAATCGGCTGACTAACTTTTAATACGGCAAGCTGTGGGGGACACCCGCCCACTGCCAACCCTTATCCACTGTCCGGGGAAGTTGTGTAATGTCCATCAGACCCCGTAATCTGGCCAGAATAGAGTTTTCATTCAGTGATAGAAAGGAGAGGGATTAGTTTTATTATATCACACTTTAACTGAAACTCGGAGAGTTCCATCCCCCCCTTCCCCAACACACACGCTACCGACCCAGCCCTTTTGTGATACGACGAAGGAAGGGGGAAATAATGTGACCCTGTATTTAATTCATTGTCACTGTTTGTAGGGGGGGGGGTATTCGAAGGGAATGACCGCAGGACTATTACTAGTATTCCTCAAACCAAGTTTGATGTTTTCCCTGGGTACTCAAAATATGTACGTATCTTTTATTATAGTTTGATTCATCCGTCTTCACTTTAATAACTACACTATTGTTCAGTTTTTCAGGGACTTGCAAGTAATCAATTTTCATCTCGATTCGAATTGAATTTTAATGAAAACATTGAGTTTCAGTCTAGTTCGAGTGAAATAGAATAATATTATTAATGCTATTACTACAACTAAATTTCAAGTCTAGTGTCTTAAATACATCTCCAAGCCACAAACATACATTTTCAATTATAACCTAATAGTAACCTGACAATCTTATTTTAGCCGGGGTAGAAAGCAAAGTTGATAATAGTAGCTAGAGCTACTAAACACTTTGGGTCAAATATGGTAATTCTAATATAGGTGTACAAACTGTACATGTTTTTTAATCAGACAAAAGGAAATATCGAAGAGTTTTTCGTAATATCTTAAAATTAAATCAAACTAGCCCTAATTAAACAACAAAAACATTAGAGTACCAGTATGCTACTCTAATTTTTCTTGTTTTAGAAACTTGAGTCGATTTAGAACAACTTCCAAACCTATATTCAAAATTGTAATTTCGAATATTTTCTATTATTTTACATACATGAACATACCATTTTATATTTTGCCGCAGACCTTTTTATAAATATTTGTTAAACATTTTAGCACAAATTTTACTAACGGCTTGATCTAAGGGTTAGAGACAAGGATCGGTGTTTTTTAGAGTTAGTGCACCCGCATCTGCGTGTAAGATTGCGGGGTGGTTAAAGGACAGTGATAAATCACACGAGAAAAACTACCTCCAAGTGAGATCTGAACCTTGACCTAAGTCAATGGCGCTCCAGTATATTTCGAGCCTGACTCCTTAGAGTGACCACTGGTACATGCATACACGTTTGTTAATCTGGGTAGAAAAACGTTGCAGCTTTGTCAAACAGTTGCTATACTCATTATTAAGCTCTATTTTTAGTTAAACTTCGTTATATTTGTAAAATATATCACATTAAAAAAAGATTTAGATGTAATTGAAATTAATTTTAAGGAAATTAAACAGGTCTACTTAAATAGGGGGCCTACATGGTCCGTGATTGAATCCGATGTCTATTTTTTTTTAAATTCTCAAACATTAATGTTATATTCACATATTGAGATAGTTTCATAGTTTAAAAAAATATCCGTGTCTGGAGAGACCGACTACAGATCTAGGAGACTTGAGTTGATTCTCAGGAGTCAGTAGTATTTGTCATGGGCTCATCGCATACAGATATTCAAACTGTTGGCGCTAGGATTACTTGTTCTATTCAAGCTGGTTGTGATTCCGGCTTTTTGGCATAACTCAAGAGTTAATTATACGTCACAGTGTTGTGTCTACTTAATCGATTGGGTATCAAATCGTTATTTATTTTATCGCCCCTCATAATAGACTTGTACTACATTTCTATACCCTGGTTTTGGTTGGAAGAATAGTTGAGATAATCCAAACACATTGCTTCGCGACCAATATTGATAACATTTTATTATATTATTTGTTTCGTTTTATAGTTATTGATACTATCTATCAAAAGTGACAGCTGTAGACAACATGGCTTGATGTATGAACTTTTTCGAGTTGTTTTAATAGCTACTACCATATACTGTTCTCCCTACCAAAATAAGGTATGATCTCTGCCATTATTCTTTCAACCAAACCGTTCACTACCTAGTAGGCCTACTGCACCCATGAGGATCTTTATTAGGCAGCGCACCCGATCGAGAATCAAACTTCAAATTCCCCTTAACGTCGATCAAGTATAATACTTAGCACCGCGTCACCGTTACGGCTATACGCCTAAGAACTAATTACTCTAATGAGCTAGGAATTTGTAAAGTTGAATATAGAGTAAGTGAACCCGCTTTGCGTGATTGGAGAATGGGGAACCATTTTAGGAAGAAAAAAAACCAAGTGAGATTCAAACTTCGGTCTCCCCGTCCTCGGCAGTCTGGCTTAACACGAAGCTAACGCGTTAGCTAACTACGCCATCGATCAAGTAAAATAAAATTTTAAAGTTTATCGCCCACTAAGACGCGCCGCCGAGAAGAAGTTTCCGTTGTTTGCTTCTTAGGAAATCAATTGGTGTAACGCCCACTACATCGGAACGCGTCGCGCCGCGTGGATCCGCCTTGTGGAATTTCCGCGCCGGAACCCTCAAGGTTTCTAGAGAAGAATCATTTCCTTTCGGCGCGTCGCGGCGCGCCTGAGTGGGTGGGGGTTGTGGAAGGAACCGCGGGAGGAATACGCTCTCGTGTCATTCCAACACCATTGGGTGCGTTGGCTTAGTGCAGGCATGTGTAGAATGTCAACACATTATTTTTTATTCAGCACCGCGTCTTACTACCCGTTCGGGTTATACGCTTAAGTACTAATTACACTAATGGATTAGAGATTAGGAAGGTTTAACTTAGATTAAATGTGGCCGCATTTGCGTGTAAGGAGGGCCATTTAGGAAAAACCACCTCGGTTTACCCGACCGGAATCTAATCTCGATCACCCCATTTTTGGCAGTCTAGTACAACACGAGAGTAGCGCGTTAGACCACGGGGCTACCGAAGCGGATTATTCTTACTGTTGATTTTGATAAGTAAAATGCACATTAGATTGAGATAGAATTTTATACAATTACCAGCGAAGTCGAAAATCATGTTTCTATTTTGTCTTTCCTAGTAGATTTAATTGATTAAAAATAGAGGAGGAAAGTGATGAACAGAAGGTAAATATCATCTCGGTATCACGATAGTTTGGTGAATGTTCAATGCGGCGCGTAACATGGGCGGACCTCCGGTGGAACGCGCATAGAATGTTTCACGCGCCGGTTCCGCGCGGCGTGCCTTAGGCCCGGCACACACATCCGGTTTTTTTTAACGTGCGGTTCCGGAATTATGGTTTGGGACACTTTACGATAGATGGAGCAGTGTACATACACATACCTCCGGCAACGTTGCTGCGCCGTACGTCCATTGTGCGTGCTTATTGACCCGCACACGCAGCTCCAGTCTCTCAGTACCTTATTTCGATTAAAAAATTACACTTTTTCTCTGATATACATCCATCTCTGATGGCGGCAGAATGAGTATTGTGCGTCATTTCCCCGCAGTGTATGTATTGATTGGTCCAGTCCCGCTACGGCACCGCAGTAACACAGCACGTTAAAAAAACGGATGTGTCTGCCGTTCCTTATTGGGCGACTAGCTTAACGCCTTTGACATGGAGACCACTAGTGCGGGTACATTTGAAGTTAAGAAAGTATTCGTATTTAAACCATACTCCCATTTTCTAGGGAGCGAGAGTGTTGTGTAAAAAAATATATAATTTGTAATTAAAATCTGTTATGTTATAAATATGTTTTTAATTATGTTTAATTTTGATCTCAAGAATTTTTTTTTCCAGTGTGTTTAAATAACAGCGCGTAATTGTTAAATGATATTACTGTAGTTTGATTTAAATTTTGATGTTTTATTTTCATGGAGCCCCGCGTGCGAAATTTTATATATATACGCTTTATACGCTTTAAGTACTAATTACGCTATTGGATTAGGAATTGGGAAGGTTTAATTAGAGGAAGTGAACCCGCATTTTCGTGGAGTGAGAGTGGAAAACCGTTTAGGAAAAACCACTCCCAATTCACCCGACCGAGATTCGAACCTTGATCTCCTCGTCCTCAGCAGTCGAGCTCAACACGACAAGCGCGTTAGCCAACTACGCCACCGAGACGGGTCCGCGTGCGAAATGGAAGTCTTGTAGAAGGGCTTCATTTATTGTTGCCTGGTAAGCGTGTATATTTTACCAACATCCAATGTGTGGAGGAATGATCTTCATTAAAAAATGAAACTCTTGGCCAATGTACACGCGTTTAATAATGTTATTATATGCTCTCATCGGACGTCAAAAACGCGTAGTAAAAGTTATTATATCTCTAATAATTCTTTTACCGCCCATCTCAAGTTGTGGCGGATCCTTCTTGTGGTAGTTTTACTCTCAGAGGGATGTTGATAGAATTTTATTTGGTCTCGGTTTTTATAGATTTCGTTACTTTTTGACACTAATTATATGTCCTTGTTCCACTTATTTTTTATTTCTCTTTTTCTATTTCCCTTGTATTTTATTTGTTCCTCCCCGTGTGTGATCCATATTTTGCCTCTCCCTCATTTCTCTCATTGTTTCTTCGTTTATTTTATTTTTTCTATTTTTCGTGCCACCCTTCGTCTATTCCAAGGTTTTATCTCTCATCCCGCCGCCTCTCTCTTCTCCTGGAACAAAAAAAAACCCAACCCTACCAAGCGGTGCCTTCAGTTTGAATGGTGACGAGATGAGGCATCTTGCGACGAGGGGTTTGAGAAGGGAGTAGACAGTTGGTTTGGAGTGGATGTTGGGGGTATTCATAACTCGACCAAGTGTCGGGGTTTTCACCCCCTCCGCCCCCTCCCTCGCTGGTTGACGTGACATACTCGTTTCAAAGGGATGTTTTTATTCTTGTGTCTTCGCATAGTTTTCGGATGAGTTTGAAATTGAACCTGATGATCTGTTTCACAGCCCTTCTCCTTTAAGGATGTATTCTGTTTTCATTATTATTTCATGATAAATAGTTGTATAAGTGTGTTAGAATACGGTATAAAGGACAGGATAAGACATCTACAAAAGTTAGCACTACTTTCAAAAAAATTCATACGTCAAGTCAGATAGTATCAAAACTCAATACCAAAATATATATTTTAGACTTGTTACTTGGCAAAACATTTGTGCCGCAGCAACATGTATGTTCTGGTGACAGAATAAATGCAATATACCGACCCGTTACGGTCATACGCATATTTACTAATTACGCTAATGTATTATGGATGAGAAATGTTTAGTTTAGAATAAAATATACGCAGATTTGCGTGTAAGGAGAGTAGAAAACTATTTTTTAAACCGCCCTCAATACACCCGACAGGAATTCGAACCCCGATCGCACTATCATCAGTCCAGTCCATTACAAGAGCTACGCCTTAGACCAGTGTTTCTCAAACGGGAGTACCGGAAGGTTCTTAGAAGGTTTTGTTAATGATTAGAAAGTTTTTAATATTAGAGGTTCTGATAGACAAATCAGCTCATATTTTGGCGAGACGCTATGAACTTGTTAAACTTATCGCAAAAATGTTATAAGAACTTGGAAATACCATTTATAATACCATTTACAAGATAACAAGTAATTGTTTTGTTATTTGTTTATTATTGAGAAGAGATGGAGGGGTTTCGTTGGTAAAGCCATGGCTCCTAAAGGGATATGCGACACATTACCATTTGCATAAAAATATCTAACATCGAATATGTATTATTAAATTTTCTTTGATTTGTGTTTTAAGGTAGGATGGAAGGAAATACGAATTAAGTTAAGTATTTTTACAGTTTAATAGCAAAATAATTTTGACCAAAATAAATAGCGCCTCATTTTCTGCACTTGTCTAGTAATCAAATCTCAAAGTTATTTCATATTTTCTATATGCATACTGGCGTTTACACATACACTTTTTGACTGATGATAAAAATAGGACCTTTAAGCCGGCCAATTCCGCATTGCCCATAGCAAAAAAAAACTCTAGGTTTTTTACATACTATACTGTTTCCAACCTGTGGCTTAGGTCAGTTTTTTTATTCAAGTCATATATTTTTCCACTTCCTACTGGCTAAACCTGTAGTAGCTTCATATGCCTTATAATCTAACTTAAGACTAGGACAGACACAACATCCAGTCCCCAGCCGTTAATTCATCACTGTCAAAGAGTAAACCTACATTTCACCAATGATAAATAGTTTAGCCATGCCGGGAATCGAGCCCGGGACCCTTAGCTCAGCTACCGACTGAGCTAAGGTATCGAATTACAATTGAACGTATCTACTGTAACAATATTTAATTTTATGTTCTAAACAAAATGTGTTATGAGAATTGTAAAAATATTTAGCTTAATTGGTGTTCTCTTACCTTAACTGTTACATCTAAGAAATCTCTGATTGAAAAGTTTGATAATTACTTGAATTTTCGAATCAATTAGTCCACTATGTTAAATAAGGTGTATGTATCTTAAATATATATTGAAGAGTAAAGTTTACAGAAGCATGCTCTTGGTTTGCTGTTAACGGATATATTTTAAATCTGGTGTAGGTGGACTGGTTTTTGACCCTAGGCTATCACCATCATCCCTCCACCCCCTCCCCTTCAAGGTGGATTGGACACTGCCACTGAACTGTGGCCTGCTTGCGATTTGTTGTATTTATTTCCAATTCATATTATACAATGAAGTGCCCAATTTACCTGTTTACAATTTCTTCGAGTCGAATCGAAGGTTCCCAAATCAACAATTTCTCACATAAATAGTGCCCAATCCACCATCGCCCTATGAATCACCGTAAAGGGCAGACGTCAGTGAAATGCAGACCTTCATGTTATTCCTTACATTACACTTGTAACCCGTTACCAATAGCACACTTATTGGCGGCAGTACGGAGGAAGGTCCAATTTACTAATTAAGTGAACACTTTTGAGAGTTGAATATTTCCAAGGCAAGAGTACATTGGCTGCCCTTTGGAATTGTATCAAAAATTGGATTCCTCCATAAGCAATTTGGAGATGTTTTTCTTATGTTTCCCGCACACAACCATTTGTTTTGAGTTATTTTTTGGTGAATATTGGGGCTTGATGAATTTTTATTTCACACAGTAGGTACCAAAAAAGTAATATTACTCTACGTCGTTTGTGTGTGCTAAGCACATTACCATCCGTTCGGTTTATCCGTAACTTAACACTAAATTAAGGACACAGAACGTACAACCGGTAGGAACACATTTTTAAAAGTGTATTATAGTATTATTTTGGTTGGAAGAACCGTATCTGTTAGTTACTAAAGTCACTAAAACAATTTTAATATACTCATATATCAAGTCATGCTACTTGCAGCTGTCACTTTTGATAGATATTATCAATACCTGTAAATTAACACAAAATATATACTAAAATGTTTTCATTGTTCGCCGGTAAGAAATATGTTTGAATTTTATAAACTGTCCTTCCAACCAAAATCAGGGTATAATTAATATTTGTGTATTTGTGTGCCTTGCGTCTTATTACTTTTATTTATTTAGCACCACGTCTTACTTCCCGCCCGGGTTATACGCTTAAGTACTAATTACGCCAATGAGTTAGGAATTAGGAAGGTTGAATTTAGAGGAATTGAACCCGCATTTGTGTCTAGAAAGAGAGAAAGGGGAAAACCACACCCAGTTCACCAGACCGAGATTCGAACCTCGATCTCTTCGTCCTCGGCAGTCTGGCTCAACACGAAACTAGTGTGTTAGCTGACTACGCCACCGTGGCGAGTTGTCTTATTTATTACTTGTTTGGACTGTTCGTATTTACACTGACGTGACAGGAATAAGGAAGTTTGATATTAGGGGAAATATACCCACATTTGTCTGGAGGAAGAATGGGAAACCGTTGAAGGAAAATCACCCTCATTGATGAAACCAGCGGGGGTTCGAACGCTGACCTCCCCACCAAAGACAATCCGGTTTATTTCAATAGTGGTATATTTGTTTTGGTCACCGCTTCCTATTACCTCTTTGTGTGATAGGTCAATGTGCTAGGGCTGAAGAAGGTTTTTTTTGTTAGAGGAAGTGTATTCGTATTTGCGTTGAGGGAGAGTTTAAAACTATTTATTAAAAACTACCCTCGGTACAACTGAATGGGATTTGAACCTCGATCTACCCGTCATCATCAATCCAGTTTATTAAAAAAGTGACTCCTTAGACCAGGGGTTCCCTAACTTTTTAGACCGAAGGAGCTCTTATACCAGAAAAAATATATGCTGGAGCCCTCATTTTTATTATACTAATATTATTAACATTCAATATCAATAATGGAATTTAAATTTTACAACTATAAAACAAACTGAAACTATCACTTGATCTGGCTGTGCCTTTTATAAATGTCATTTATTCAGATTTGAAAAAAATTGTAATCCTTGCTACTGATGCTCTTTTGTATTGCAACTCCGCGGAGTACAGTTACCAAACGGTGCCTAAGTTGAACAGACAACCATCGATGCTGGTGTGTAGTTATTCTAAGATAAATGTTTAATACACAAACATAAACTTCCGGAGTCCCGGACCAAAATCCATACATTCTTGATAACATTCAAATAAGTTATTGAAAGCGAATATGGGATAAGTAGGAAAAGAATCGGTTGAAAATAATCCCCAAGTCATTCTAGTAGCTTTCAAATAGATAGACGCATTTTGATAAAGATTATTATATTAATCTTGATACAGTGCTTGATTTTTACTACAATAATAATAATAATATTTAGCACCGCGTCTTACTACCCGTTCGGGTTCTACGCTTTTAAGTACTAATTACTCTAATGGATTAGGAATTGGGAAGGTTGAATTAGATGAAGTGAACCCGCATTTGCGTGGAGGAAGAGTGGAAAACAATTTAGGGAAAAAAACCTCAGTTCACCCGATCGAGATTCGAACCTCGATCTCCCCGTCCTCAACACGACATATTTTTGCTACAATTCCGAGAATATTAGAAGGTGAGCGAAACATTTAGGGGCAATGCCTCCTCATCGGTGCCGCCGCCATTGCATATTTTAGCCATTTTTCCTGAACATTCCTTTTCAAAACAATAACGAGCGAACAGATAACTTCGCAGTTTTAAAAGGTCTGGGCGAAATTTTTAGAACGTCAATACACTCCAGGTTTATCGGGGTCCCGAAACGCTCATTCCATGGAGATTTTGGGGGAGCTCGTTTTAAATTGACCCCGAGTTGTAATTCAGCCCAATTATTCTTGACGTATGAGCTAGGTTGTGTTTAAAGAGGGTTGGGTGCTGCTTGCCCCTTGCAGGAGAAAGGTCTGGGCTCTCACTTTCCTCGAGGTTTGGCTCATTCTCCCCTCCCACCCTTCTTTCCCTTTTCCTCCCTAAGGTATTTTGTTCCTTGCAGCGCCAGATGTAGTGGGGTCGAGTTTACAGGGGAGCGAGAGAACTATTTTCACCGCAAGCAAGATGTAATCAGGGGCATGCGAGCCTTATTTGTTGCCGAGTCCTGGTTTCTCGAATTTACCACGAGCTTTATTGTAGATAGTCATTTTTTTTTAAATTTAAATCTACAGGTCTTGTTAGGCTTTTTTTTTTTATTTGAGGTATTTAACGTGCACTTTCTGAACTGACTGATTATATCAGCACACGACCTACAAACTAACTTAAATCTAGAACAGACACAACATCCACTCCCCCGCCGTTAATTCATCACTGAGAAAGGGCAAACCCACATTTCACCATTGATAAGAGTTTTTGGCCATGCCGGAAATTAAACCTGGGACCCTTAGCTTAGTAGGCTTACACACTACAGACTAAAGTTTGGTTTGATGGGTATGAGAAGTCTGGTGTTCGAATTCTGGCCGGTTGTACTGAGGATGTTCCCTAAATGGTTTCTCACTCTTTTTCCTTATTACTGCCACCTTATCGTGATTTATATAGCTACGTGCTTATTGCCTGAGCTTGTAGAGAGACGTGGGACAAGCCGTAGATGTGTCGTTTCTGGGTTAAAGTTCAAGTCCACTGCTACTCAACCAGTGTGCATAATGTTAACACACAGAAAAATAATTCGTTGTATACGGCCGACGCCCTTATGCTTTAAATACACGAGAAAACTGTGGATGTAATTATTGCAGCTCCTCGGCACTCTCATGGGGGTGGTTAAGGTTGCTGCGGGTGTGAGAGGGTTTGGAGGGGGTAGCACCCGCACTCAACCAACACCGACTCGCCGGAAAGTCTGATTTGCTGGTGACTGAAAGATCTTGCTTGGTTCGAATCCCTATCGAGTGCACTGAGAATGGTTTTATCTATCAACATGTGTCCCCACTTTACCTACACATAAATGCAGGTACAAAGATCTTATACTTAAATTCTAATGCTAAAAAATATATATTACTGTTCGTAAATAAAAATTATAAAGTATTTTTATAAAGATCTTTGAAATATTGACATGCACTATTGATGTAAAAAGTTACGTAACTCATATTTGAGGGGTCGGACTAAATTTCTACATAGTTTTACAGCCTTACATTCAGATGGCAAGACATTCCAAACTCCAACCCCTTGACAGGTAAATGATTTTTCAGAGTTTATTGTTAGATGTTTGGGATACTTTTAGAGAAACTCTATTTCGTGTTTAATATTTATGTATGGAAGATATTACGGTCACTTCTAGGATAAGACGGGCAGTTCGAGTCTCTAATTCTATAAAGGCCTGAACTAAAACACACAAGGTGTCGTTTTTCCATACTGAGCCTCTTTAAAATTATCAGGTAGTTGTTAATATGACCATATTATATTTTGAGATTGAAAATAAATCTTAGACAGGCAGGGGTGGACTGGAAGGTTACAAGGGACCTGGGACAATAAATATGATGGTCCTTAATATATATTTATAAATATCACTGAACGGATGATGTGAAGTATTTATATTTTTACTATTAGTAAATTTAATCCCTAGATTATTTCAGCTATATTATCGATAGCTACATCCCTAATCAATCTACTTAAATTATTAGTTTTTACTTTCGACTGACATGAACAAAAATACTTATAAATTGTTAGACATTATCTGGGATTCTATTATTGATATATTTTAATTTATAAAATGATCCTCCACACGCCACTTGGGTAGATTAAAAAGCTAATAACATTTACTATTCACTAAACAATTTTTTTTACTTTCGTCTAAAGAGATTGTTTATAAACACCAAGAAACAATATACAGGAAGGTTTTACATTTGATGTAATCGCAGTATATATTTACAAATTATGTATTCTGGGTATCTTCAGACATATACTTTGAAACTTTTGATTAGAATTTAATAAAAACAATGATTTAGAATTGAATGGATAGCTTTATTTTAGTTAAAAGTAGGCCTAGTTGCAGCAGCCCAAACCAAACCCTCCGACCGGAATATAAATCCCGGTGTCCTAGCGGCCCAATCCGCTCCTGTATACAAAAGTTTTAGAGGTGTTTTTTCTTCTGCTTTAAGCTTTTATTTATATCAAGGAGAAATTCTTAGGAGTAGTCAAGGTTTGACAGGACCAACGATTCACATATTAATGGTTGGTTTTACGTCATTTTGTAATTTGTGCTTGAATTTATAGAGATGCTCTGAACAAAAATACAATTTTTATACACAAGAATAGATGTGTTTTCCAAATTAAATGTTAAAATGGATTTCATTTATGAAAGTGCGCTCC
>CABEEJ010000600.1:197403-213128 GCA_901482245.1 Timema douglasi
CCCCCCCCTCGTTCATTTCTCTCCTTTATGAGTGCTTGTGGAAGTATTCAAGGCTGAAAGCCCACAGGCCTATATTGTAGCTCTCCTCCACCCCCTCTTACCCTCCCTCCTTATCCTACTTATCATATCTGCCATCTAAAGGCTTATGTTCCTCTACTAAAGTCGTCTTTGTTCACGTTAGGGTATAAGAATATATGGGTGTGTGTGCTCGCGTCGGGGCTTTGGCGCGGGGGCTGTATAGGCTACCTGTTGCGTGCTCTGTGCTCTGCGGTTAGCCGACACGGCGGACGACGGGGCTAAGTTTTCTGGCCTCTGCTCGTGAAAACAAGTGAAGGGGGCGTGTCATAGGGAAATAATAGATTGGGTTTCCTCTGGTGTTATTATTATTTATTTTTTTGCTGGAATCGTTTCTAGTGTGTACCCCCCTCAGCCGAGGACTATGCTAGAGACAAGCTCATGAGATATATCCTGCTATTTCTCGTGCACATTGATTGTCTAACCCGCCCGCATCAGTGGGCACACGTACCAAGTGAAGCGTCATTCTCGTCAAGTCTGTTATGATGTTGACAAGGAGGTTGGGGCTATCATTTCTGCTGGGTATACTGAGGGAGTGTTTTCTCAAATTGCTTCCCACCCTCCCGCCACGCAAACGCTGCTAAACTTCCTCTGTATTCGACATTTATAATTCCTGATTCATTAAAGTTAATATGCGACAAGCCCGGATGAATAAGTAAGGCACGATACGTTTGAGATTTTCGTAGACTTAGGTTCAATCCCACCGTAAATACCTTTACTTATTTCCATGCATTATTGTGTTGTACTTGCGTCTGTGATCGAATGGTCTGACGTGTCATTGTCGTACTCGACTAGATTGCCGATTACTCTGATATCGGAGTTCGTATCCCGGTAAGAATTACCGAGGGTGTTTTTTTCTAAATCAATTTTCACTCTTCTCTTCCCGCAAATATGGGCACATTTCCTTTAAAATTCTACATTCCTCATTCGTACTCCATTATCATAATTATTATAGGCGTATAATCCAAACGGGCACTAAGACGCGGAAAAAAATAATTGTGGGTTGATAACTGATTTTCCCTTCGCCCTTTTTTTAATTAATTTGAAATGAAATGTGTGTGGCAACCCTATTTTTCTTGTTGCTGTAGGCGGTTGCGCCTTGAAAAGGATTTTAGAATTTTTATTTTTCTCAACGCTAAACTGAGCGATTTTTGTAACTTAAGGTGGAAGTGCAGAGGACGCGAGAAAAGAACATAGTTTAATTTTATTCACATGGTGATATCAACCGTTGTTGAATATAATATATCATAAGCATGGCGGCATTAGATGAGAAACGTTTTAAATGAATTGAAAAAGTCATTGAGTTCCAGGGCATCTTTGACAGATATTCAAGAATTGTTTTTACTTTAACAGTATTTTACCAAAAATGTGATGCTATATAAACTTGGAAAACACTGACCTTTTATCGCGTCCACTATATGCCCGCCTTAAGTGAACCAAACGAGAACAAATTTAAAGGATAATCAATCACTCACGGGAAGGTGGAATATATCCTTGGTGTATAGTCTGTGGCAATATAAACTAGCCCTCCCGGGCTTGATATGAAACGTGACTATTATTTGTTTTGAAAATTAAGACTTAGATAAGTTGATCTAGAAATTTATAAAATTAATTTATAAATCAAGCATTTAATAAGAACTAAAATGTACAATTTAAATAATAATAATAATAATAATAATTTGTTACTTAGGTGAAGCTGGACAAGAACCAGAACGGCAAGCCGTCCAAGGTGATCCACATCCGTAACATCCCTAACGAGGTGACGGAGGCTGAGATCATCCATCTGGGGATCCCCTTTGGCCGCGTCACCAATGTGCTCGTGCTGAAAGGGAAGAATCAGGTCAGTGGCAGAACCTTATTATTCCTAAGAATCAAATAACCAAAGCTATTATATATGTTTTCGTAAGGATTTAGTCGCATCTAGATATTAGATTCTGAAAATTGAAAAATGACACGTAGACACGAGAATCGAACCTGGGACCTTTGGATTAGTACGCAAATGCTCTAACCACTGAGCTATCCAGGAATCGTCCCGTGCCCAGGGTCATTATTCACTCATATTTTAAGGTAAAGTCTATGATGTACGTGCGGAAATCGTCGGATACAAATGTGTGATTTATTAAGATCACGAGCTATCAGATAACACAGATCGCTCAGTGGCTAGAGCATTGGCGTACTAAGCCAAAGGCCCTGGGTTTGATTCCCGTGTCCAGGTGTCATTTTTCAATTTTCCGCTTATTATTCCTAGTTTAATTCATTGATTCCCATGACAGATAATCAATAATGTTGAGATAACTATTATGTAGAAAATTAAACTAGAAGTACATACTAAGGCAGTCATGTCAAACTTGCGGCCCGATCGATTATTTTGTGCGGCCCTCGAACATTCAATTCGTCCCTACTGTTCTTTTTGTAAATGTGACTGTACGGTGTCTGTGAGCAAGAAAGAGGTAGAATGAGTGTAAGCAAGCATTGAATGTAAAGTTTGAGAGTATGCTAGCACCGTGAAACTTTTAAACAAAACAGATGGTATGGAAGTGGTAAAGTGGTATTTTAACCCTTCAAGCTGGTATATTAAAAGGCAGGGCATGCTAGAAATATCAAGTAAATAAATTGTGGAATTTGGTACTATTTTGGGAAAAATAGCGAAATTTAGCTTTGTTACTGGGACAATATTTTTCGCTGGGCTTGGCAACATTGGTCGGGTATTTCTGATACAGTTTGACAGACCCACGAGTCAACAGGGAAGAGAAAACGCTCGTTAGCATATTCGTACTCAAGAGTTAAAAGGTACCCTGACAATACCATGGGGTGGCTATGAGGAGTGTGGTAATAGGAAGTGCACCCGCATTGGTTTGGTGTTAGGGTGGGAAAAAAACAGTAAAACACCCTCACTGCTCTCGACTGAGATTCGAACTTCGTTCTTCCCGTCACTGGAAACTCAATACATTGTAGCTTGACGTCTGAGACCATATGATCACTGGTGAGGATTTTGGCTTATTCATTGTTACACTAGTTTTCTGTATTGTCATAAAATATCTTTGTTTAGTTTTAAAACAAATTAATATATAAATTGTGTACAACCTTCAAATTAACTAGCTAACTCTTTGCGCATGAATGGTGGTTGCTATGACCAGGGCTCTATTGTTAATCCGCCTTTTTTTAAAATGCATACAAGTAGGCCTATGTCTTAAAAATTGGAAAATATGCTTTGAAAACTTTACAACTACAGCTTTGGAAAATAAACGTTTTATTTATTAAAGTTGCCTGAAAATCTTTGATAAACAGTTTTAAGTAGGTATCTATCAAACACTGCATGGATATCCACGCGATAATCTTTACTGTTATTTTGTCTATAAAATATTTTTGGCTAGTGATTAGAAAAATTGATAAGAAAATTCTTAAAAATAAACATTAAAAAAAATAATAGGGGAGATCAAAACGTCTTAAGTAAAGTTAAGGATGAAGATATGAAATACCATAAACATCTCATCTCCAGTTATGACCATCTTAAACCGTCCCAACGTTGAATACTGCTAATTGTTAGTTTTGCCTTTGTTCACTTTGCCTCTGCCCTCTGAAGTCGTTGAGAGGACAATGTAAACTGGAATCTAGTTTCTTGTCTCATGATGATATTCAGGTATTTGTAGCCCGGGACAATTGAGCGAGTAATACGATTACAAGGCCCGTCCGTTGTCTCCGCCTGCAGCCAAGAAGACACCCGGCTGTGCACTGATGTGATGGCGAACCGCCCTCAGGAGCCTGGATAAACAATGGCATAATATTATATTACATTATCCAGCACTGGCACCTAGCTCTCACGCTAGTATTAATTACTGGCATTCTCCTCTCTTACAAACGGATAGCATTTTGTTTATAGTTTTTTGTAGAAAAAAAGGGAGGGTCGTAGTAGTAATTATGTGTGAGGTCAGTCATGCCTGGGGCCGCTTCGGTAAGCGAGAAATTGCCGCGCAGATGAAATATTTCCGGTAAACGACACAAACCATTGTATTTTAAGCCGTATGGTCTGAGAGCGATCGATAACTTTATCTCTCACCGAAGTGGTTGCCTTAAATGTGAACGATTCTCATCCATGTTAATTTCCAGTTCCTCAATGATTGCCAAGTTCGGCTGCTAAGATACTTACATCACGTGTTATTGATTCTTAATTGCGCGTGACTCTAATCAGAGCATGCCGGCAGGTTTGACCTTGCGGATAGTGATTATCACGTGCCTTATTGGCTTGAGAGGCTGAATCTCCATCCAAACTGGCTTAACTGAAGATGTTTTTTGCACACAACTTTCCATCCTCGAACCTTATTTAAACTTTTTATCTGTGTCTCCTTCCGTCATTGTCTTAACTCTTATTATAGTTTTCGAGAGATCCTAGATTCGGAAAAATATCAAAAAATATCTAGATTACAAATTATGAAGGTCTTTACTTGAAATCACGATTTGAAGCAATTGGAACATACATTATGTATATAATAACGCCGTTCCCTTACGGCGTTGGAAAGAAACTGTGCATTTAGCTCAAAAAATAACTCTGTACTTATTCCATCATCACTAACTTTCTTCACACTTCCCTGTCCTTACATACATCCTTCGCTTCAACAACTATACACCGAGTCGTGCATGCTCTTTTAAAACCCTTAATGTCTCTCTCTTTCACACATTCGTCTACAACATTTAGCCACGTCTTACATGGCCTACACCTTCCTTTTGACCCACCCACTCTTAACTTGATATATTTGTTTCGTCACTCGATCTACCCTCATCCTTTCACTATGCCCAAACCAACGTAAGAAAATATAGTTAGGTATTGACTTGTATAAATAAGGATAGTAAAAGAAAAATCTAAAAATATGGTTAAAATCGTATTAATATTGGTTTACTTGAAATTGTTATCTTTGTTGGTTTTTAATGGCGTAATAAACAGGACAAACTATTATTTGTCATCGGCACACTTCAACTTTTAAAAACATGTAAGGGTTAAATTTTTTAGTAACAAGAAGTATTCTTTGAAAATAAAAATAAAAGTTATAAATAACATAATAGAATTAGTATTATGTGAACAACATAAATTAGACTGAAAGAAAAAGTTTAAATTAAATTAGAACAAACTTCAAAATCCTTGATTCTTGGATTTTAAAAGGACAAAATGAATGGGGGGAATGGTGGATTATCTCCTAAATGAAACTTATACTCTTAATCACACCGTAACAATATTAAATTTTTAAGGTATTCAGGCAAATTTAGCATAGCTCTCGTTCATAGAAATTCTCGTGTGTTGATATAATTAGACGGTTCAGAAAGTTTAAGTTAAATTAAATACCTTGAATAAATAATAATATTATGATTTCCTTCAGGGAACACACATTGTTGGTCTAAATGAGAAATGGGCATCCAAACTGTGGCCGTTTTCAGAGGTTTGGACACATAACGTGTATTATTATAATGGTAGGGTGTTTAAAACCGATGACTGTTGATGGAGACACGCCCTAGATCTCACGATGATAGGATCAAAGTAAGTCTTATCAAAAAACTCGTTGCGTTGCGGCATTTAATTCATGTTGACTTTGGTTGGAAATATGTTGTGTAAATTTTCACTATGCACATTCACATGGTCTAAGGCGTCACTAGACTGCCTAAGACGGGTAGATTGGGGTTCGATTCCGGTCGGGTGTAGGCCTTCTGAGGGTTGTTTTCCCTAAATGATCTTCCACTCTCCCTTTACACAAATATGGGTACACTTCCTCTAAATTCAACTTTCCTCATTACTAACACGTTAGCGTAATTATTATATTGACGTATAATCTGAACAGGTAGTACGAATCAGTGCTGGGGGTGGGGGGTTGGTAATGCGTCACCCGCAATACGCAAAATTCGTCAATTCTTTTGTTGTAATGGTTTGCTGGTGGTGGTAAAGTTTGAATTCGAATCCTAGCTGAATGTATTTAGGGGTATATTTTTTCTAAAATGTTTCCCGTTCTCCTTCCATGCAAATAACTGTACCCTTACTATAAATTTTGCCTTTAAAAATGCATCTCCTCATCAATACATACAGATAAATGTTAATAATCCGAATGGGTAGTAATACAGGAGCATGGGAAAACAATTCACGTCAATTCCAGTGTTTATTTCAATTGTCTTAGTAAACTCTTAAATAATTCACTTTTAAAAAGTACCCACGCGCACGACTTTATCCAGTGGTGACAGGATTTGTAACGTATTCATGAAATCCTATTTATAAAATATGAAAAATATTTATATTTAATGTAATTCAATCCAAATTATTTTAATGTTGATACCCGTTTCGGTGGTTGGTTGGTCTAAGACGTCACTCTCGCATTAGACAAGAGGGAATATTGGGGTTCGAATCCTTGTCGAGTGCACTTTTTTAGGGTGGTTTTCACTCTTCCCTCACGCTCCTTTTTTTTTTTTTTACATACATAAGCAAGGTTTGGTTTGAATCCTATCGTTCTCTTTCACCGATAGGATTGATTGCCGTGTGACCTTCGGCCATCAAGTAACTCTTCATCCTCCGTTACCCATGTGTGTTGAAAGCGAGACATGCAGGATTATACCCCATCTACGGCGGGAGAGGTGATGACAGCTAGCAGGAGGTTATTTATTGCAAACATTGGCTGAAAGTCATTCATGTCAATCTATTTGGATTATTATCAGAGTTCATACGGTCCTTAAAAGACCTGGGATTTCCAGGTCTCAATATTTGTTGTTTGAAATGGTTCTGAAGAATGGTTTTAAAGACAGTGATTTAAGATGCATTTGGGTGTGAAATATCTAGCGCATCCTCTTTGATCTGTTGTTTCCTGTTTACTTTATTCTCTGCTGCTCTTCCCGCTTCTGTTTATTTCTTATCGCGTCATCAGCTCAGAGATAGTCGCGCCCATAGGATTGGATCTTTATAGGGGTAATGGGAAACAGTGTTAAACTTCTCTGACAAATGTATTATCGCTCCTGTCGATGAAACATATGTTTTCTTTCATTTCCTATAGTTAAAAATCTCAGTTCATGTGCATTCGCCATTTTTTATAAGTTGCTTTAAAACTGTCGTTTGTAATAATTTTTTTAAGATTTTTTTTACCACCTATTAAGTACTTATAATTACAGTTTTGCACTAAAATGCCCACCTATAGCTATTAGTTCATCTCCCATCCACCTTAGCGCTCAAATTCCTGTCCTAGTCATACTACAATATATACTGAACCTAGCATAACTGTACTAACCATTAAACCAAGGAGAGTGAAGTAAGTGACAAGAAAGTTAAATTACTATTTTTATAGTCCAATCTGTTGATTAAATTTAGTGAAAAGCTATTGTTTTCCATCCATTTAAAATTTTGTATGTTTTTAAAAAAAAAATTATTGACATGGTTAGCTTTTGGCAGTACGAGAAATAACAGTTTTAATCCTTAAAAAGTCCTTAAATTTATGTTTCATATGTCTTTAAGAACCGTGTATTAGTGTCTTATTAGTTAAATACTTAAAGTAAAACTCAGAATATAGGCCTACAAAACAACTACTTTATCGATTTTTTTTATGGTTGTAAAACGTGGTATTTTATCTTACATGACGAAAAAAATAATCAGGGTGTTCGAAAACAAGGTGCTTATGAAGATATTTGGTCACAAAAGGGATTACGATACTGGGGAGGGGAAGAGGTCGCATAGTGATGGGTTATATACCCTGGACTCATCTTAAGACATTGTTAGGGTAGTCAAGTATCGTAGATAACGGTGGTCGGTACATGCGGTACGAATCGAATTAACTAAAACCGTAGGCAAGGTATTTACTGGCAAACCCAATAGAAAGAGACCTTTGGGAAGACCTAGACGCAGATTTGAAGGGACCTGAGAGAGATAGGGTGCAATGAGGTGGACTGGGTAAAACTAGCTCAAGGTAGGTACAAGTGTATAGTTGGCTGTTTTTTTTTTTTTTATGGCTGTCGCTTAGCTACACTCCTACCGTAAATGGGGTATGCGTCGTCCAGGTTTGATGTTGCCTTTCACTCCAGCCCTATTATTCCGTGTCTGTGGCACGTGCGACTGTATTATTGATCCCTCCCCCTCACTCCTACTAGACGTGGGTCGTGTGCAAGAGGTGATCAACACGCTGGCACTCGTGTCACTCCTTGCGAATTAGACAGCACGGCTCGTCCCTCGTATAAGTGTTGCTTCATTTGATTCTCCAGGAGGGATGGCCGGCTTTGCTACATAATTATTACCAAGTGGGCTCGAATAGGTTTCTTCCCTTTCAAAATAACCCTTTATAGCAACACCTCTATTTTTTAAGGAACCCTGTGAGCATAAACCTATAATTTACGTAACCGCAACCCAAAGTATTTTTCCCCCCCGGTACAAAAAAGTTTATTTTTTAATCGATGCTCATTTTATATCTAAATGACAGTGGCGTGTCGTGAGGTGTCGCCAGGGTAAGCAGCATTAGTTTAAACTGTACTTGTAAATTGTTCACACTTCTCCTACCTTCTCCTACACTTCTCTACCTTCGTTCAGGTATATAGGAGAATACATTCCAGTGTGAGGCACGCAGAGCATATGAATGTTTGGTCAAATAGGGCTCAAGTGGGCGATACCACAATGGAGGTACAGTTTTAACAAGGTCTGCTTTCCTTGAAACACTTCACGATACGCCACTGCAATATGATACAACCCAAACATTACTGTTCAATTTTTACTCCTTAAAATATATATAAACACATCGACATATTATATTTTTAAAACGTCCACAAGCTCACTTGGTGTTTTTTTCCTCTCTTTGTAATGTTGACTTCAATAAGAGTGTAAGCGATTTCATGGTGCAGAATCTTTTTCTAGTGGTAAGTTTTCTAAGCTTCTAATTTAAAGGTCCTGAGTTCGATCCCCGGGGGTATCATATGCATTTCTCCACAAAGGGAATTGTTCCTATGCTTGCCATGGTCTAGATAGTTACACATAAGCCAGCTCTAAAACTTCTACTGGCGCTACACAGTAATCATCACCATCATCACTATCAGTGGGGTGAAGTAACCCCACATACAATGGTTACATATCCGCCACTGGCAGTAGGTCTAGCCCACACACGATTAGAAAAAAAGCTATTTCATAAAGAAGTATAGTAGAAAATTACACCCATTTTCAGAACTTTCTTCATAATGGATTATATGGATTAAGTTGAGTAAAAACTCATGAGCAAGAGCATTTATTTTGGATAATATGCTAATTTTTTTAATTAATAAAAACTTGGTAATTAAGTGCTTATACTCTATACTCAATACTCTCACTTTATTATTACTTCCTCCTGTTATGTCACCTTTGCAACGTATGAGTTACATGGGTTAATGTGGTCTAGTATTTATTTCATTTTTTTTGGTCAAAATAAATCAAATATTTCACCAGTAGAAACATGACATTTAATTTTCCTCACATGGTGACCTCAACAATTGTTGTCAAAGGTGTTCTGGAATTATTTAAGGACAACCTTTTCTTTATTAATTTAAAAAGTATTTCATTTAATACCGCAATGCTCATGAGATATTCAATAACTGTTGATACCCGCCTCGGTGGCGTAGTTGGCTAACGCGCCTGTTCGTGTTGTGCCAGACCGCCGAGGATGGGGAGATCGAGGTTCGAATCTCGGTCGGGTGAACTGGGGTGTTTTTTCCTAAATGGTTTTCCGCTCTCCCTCCACGCAAATGTGGGTTCACTTCCTATAAGTTAACCTTCCCAATTGCTAATCCATTAGCGTAATTAGTAATTAAAGCGTATAACCCGAACGGGTAGGAAGACGCGGTGCCAAATAATAATAATAATAATAACTTTTGATATCACCATATAAATAAAATTAAACTCTTACGTTTCTACTAGGACAATATTTTATATATTATGGCCAAAAAAAGTTTTGCTATAAAAACTGCAAAAACACGGGGTTTTTTCGCATTCACTAAATCCCCATATTACATCTTCGAAGATGACAGATAAAGTTTAACTCACATTGGACAAATCAACTTAATAAAATATGACTTTATTTTTTCAACGTATACTTTGTTCAATTGAAATGTGTGATATTGTGTTGTAATGCATGTCATTTCGATTTATGAATGGCAAAAGTTACAAAAAAATGTAAATTAATATTGAATGATATAATCATCTTGTCTCATTAAAATGCCAAAGAAATATTTTTTTATTTATTGCTATCAGTTAAATTATTAAGGAATAGGTGGAAAATGAATATTATTTCTATGCACATTTTATTGCTCAACAAAGCACACCTAACAATTATCGTGCATACATCGGACGAAGAAAAAATGTAAATCCCCAATATCTACTTATTTATATTTTAAATAATTAACCTTTGAAGTTTGTTCAGAAAATCCTAGACAGTCATTTTACGTGGATATGAATTCAATTACGTCAACGTTTGAATCGCCCGTGTGTGTTTGAAGAGGTATGGGAAAGCTCCCGTACTAGCAACCTACTCGCTTTAAAGCTGTACCTACGCCACAATCCATAGAATTTCCGGGAGAAAAAAATAAATAAAACTGCTTGAAACATTATTCCTTTTTTCCTTCTTCCCGTGGGAACGACGACGACGACAGGAGATTTATATTTTAATTTAGCTCCGACTGGTGCGCCGCGAAGCTGCCCTAGGGGTGACCAAACATACGGACCCGGCGCACACCAACCGATTAGTAATTTAGACAGGGATGAGGCCATAAATTATTACTGGAACGTAAAGAATCCATTGTGATGAATCGCTACCTCCGGTTTGAGGTTCCGTTCCAATAACTTTCCGTTGCGTCTAGCCCAGAGTAATGAGCAAAGGCAGAAGTATTAGTATTACGATGGAAGAATTTGCTCTAAACAATAGTCCTTAGGCGGGGTGATTTTCAAAACCTCCTTTGATGTTACCAACACGAGAAAACAAAAGTGACCAGTAATGGTTTGCCTAAAGCAAAATTAAGTAAACATGAGGACCCATTACCTTCAAGCCAAAATATTAATATTTGCTCGTAAGTTTCGGAAATATTAGTCATTCCTACAGTCCTACACTAATAAAATAAATATAGTGAATAAGTTATTTATGATTCATTCATCCCAAAATCTTGTTTTTATTATAAATAAAATATAATATAAGTATATTTTTATTATATAATTTTATTTACCAGGGTTGCCACTTACCTGTAAAACCGAAAATATACAGGAATTGTTTTGTTTGTTTCTGAAAAAACCCCAATAAAAATACAAGGAATTTAACAAAATAAAGTAAATATAACTTGAATAGTAGGCCTTTGCATTGAAGAAAGAACGAATGAACTATGAACATTGATTCGAACACATGTCTTATATTCCTCTTTCGCATATTAAAAGAAAGTATTGTGATCGTGGAAATGAAATCCATCCCCAGATTAGGACAAATTTTTATGTTTTTTGTGAACACGAATCCAAAATTAATTAATTTCTTACAATTTTGTTTGTCCCCATGTTTGATCTGTCCCTGGCCATGTATTCTAAATGGTTTGATGATTTTTTTTTCCAAACTTTATATTTATATACTATAAGGCAATACCACAATTTTTAACCCTTAAATTAAGGGTGGTTAACTGATGAGTTTTTTTTAATTACGAATTTTTCTAAAGGGGCTTCAACAATTTTGTTTAAAATGCGTATCTAGGATTTGTTTTACATGACATGACAAATAGCACTCACCATATAATTGGTTTGTTGAAGGGCTGTTTACTGATTGATTTTTCAAAAACTTGGAAATATTTAACAATTGGCTATACCGATTTGGTTCCAAATGAGCATCTTGGGAATATCTTGAATGATAATTATCACTGTATAGTAGTTTTTGGGGTAAAAACTCATTAATGGGTAGTTTACTAATGACTGATTTTTCAAAAACTGGTAACATTTTTAAAATTGCCCTTTACTCGGTTACAAATGGGCTTTTGGGAGTGTTAGACTTAACAAATAACCCTGTATACGTTGTTTTGTGTAAAAATTCTATAAAAAGTATTTTATTGAGGAGTGAATTTTGAAAATTCAAATTATTTAGAAAATAGCTTTAACGGTTTTGCTTAAAACGTATCTCTGGGAAGTGTTTGACATGAACATGACAAATAAAGCTGTATACTTGTTTTGTTTTGGGGGGAAAACTTGCCTATAGGTAGTTAACTAATGACAGTTTTATTATTTGAATATTTAAAAAAATAGATTTAGCAATTTGGATCAAAATTGATATTGGCATACTATTTTAAATATAAATAATAATAATATATAGTTTATTTATTTATCAAAAATAAATTAATTTGAGGATAGTTTACTTACAACAAATTATAGAACATTAGAAAGTTTTGTAAATTATTATTATTATTATTAGCACCGCGTTTTACTACCCGTTCGGTTTATACGCACTTACACTAATGTGAAATGGTAGGGTGATTGTGAGATGAACTGGAGGACCTACAGTTTAACGTGGAATCCGAACCACGGTGGAGGCCTGGCATTCCCCACATTCACAAGATGTTTTGTAAATTGACTTTGAAGATTTAATGCAAAATGGTAATATGTGAAGAGTTTTTCGTTATAAATAAGAATAAGTTTTAATTTTTACAAATATCAAATAATATTATGTAGTTAACTAATTTTTGTTAAATTTTTTTGAAAATTTGAATTCAGTTTAAATATATTGGAACAATTTGACTTAAAATGTGTACATATAAAAAATAGTGATTATTGTGATTAAGAAGATGATGTGTTTGTTTTATGAGTAATTTAAGGATAGCTCACTAAAACTTATTTTTGAAAATTTTCTTCGAACCTTACACAATATAAGAACGTTTGTGCGATTGTGTCGTACAATTTATTTTATACCTGAAGCTATAATTTCCATAACAACTGCAGATATTTCCCCCCATCATTGCCAAATAACTCGGTTCCAAACACCATTTACTGTTACATGACTCCACACTAGTACTATACTATACTATACTATACTATACTATATTATACTATCCCCAAAAGTGCCTTGAAATGGGAGTATTCATTTTGTAAAACCTGAAAAACACGGGGTATTTTGCATTCAGTAAATACTGGCAAACCTGTTTATGTCTAACTTTTTCAAAGGTCCATGCTCAAAAATAACTCAAAAGGAGAACATCAACAGTTCAAACTAGTGAATTAGTTACATTACGTTTTGTTCTAGATCTAAAGGACTGCCATTTTCTCTCCATTAAACTCTTCGTCGACCACAGGGCAGAGGTTTCCCAGGAACTGTTGCACTAGACCGGAATCGATCCAAGGCGCTGCAGGGTGGTAATGGCAACCCCTGTCCGAGTGTGCCTCCCCCTTCCGATCTGAGGCTGGGAATTATGTCCGCGCCAGTGAACCCTCTATACAAGCCGCGAGTGTTCAGATAGGGTGAGGTAGAGAGAGCTGCCCCTGGGAAGTAGGGTGAAGTACTGTCAGGTCGACCGTCTGACAGGGAGTAGCTGTCGTACGAGCCTTTCTCGCTCCGGCCGCTCACTGACGTTGTCTCGCGAGACTGAACACATCTCTGGTGTGCTATGGAGTAGAGGACTCGCTCACTGGAGACTGAGCACATCCATGGTGTGCTATGGAGTAGAGGACTCGCTCACTGGAGAACTGAGCACATCCATGGTGTGCTATGGAGTAGTGGACTCGCTCACTTGAGACTGAACACCTGATCTAATGGAGTAGACTGTAGAGGACTCAATCACTAAAGATTGAACACCTGGTGATGAGACTTGCTCACCGAAGACAGAACACCTGATCTAATGCAGTAAAGGACTCGCACACTAAATATTGAACACCTGGGCCTGGATTCACTAACGGGAACAAATAGTTGCGCCGGCGCAAGTTTTAAAGATGTGCCCAAATCCTTATTCACTAAAAGAAGCAGGTGCGATTTGAGAGCAAAGTTGCCACTCAAGAGTAGGCGCAACTATTAAAATCATGTTTGTCACTACAATCAATTTAAATGGAGGCATATTATCGCTATGGCTTAAAATACATAAATAGTTAACTGTACCCCAATTAATAATATAGAAATTAAAATAACATATGTCCGTCGAGCACAAAATTTGTTTTAATTCAGATAGTGGTAACAAAGCAATTACTTACCTTTTATTGTTGAAATTTTACATTCAAATAACGCAATGTAATTTCTTGCATTATTACAAAACAAAACGTCAAACAAATCACGACCTGTGTAATGTTTGTCTAGATCCAAAGAGGTTTGTATTCCTCCAAGTCCAAATACATCTCGTCACTAAATGTGGCGGTTAGAAGAGCTTTAAAATAAGTTTTAAAGTTTGTATAAATATATTATTAATGGAACTTAAGCTCTAAACTAATAATATTAATAAACAATGTACTAATATTGTTTTTGTAAAGCACCCACAAAACTTCTAATTTTATTGCTAGTTTACAAGCAAAATACTTAGAGATATTTTTATTTGATGTCATTTTAATTGGAGATTTAAAATAAAGTAGCCTTGACTTTGAAAGTAAATTCTTCACAAGGATTGGTTGAAAAGAGCGCAACTAATGACGTTTATGGTGACGTTACCACAATCTAGCTCCAGTTTGCGCCTTGTTTAGTGAAGACGGAAATGGAGCAAATAATAAAGCGCATCTTAAGGAGTACCTTGGGTGCAGAGTTGCGCCGGAGCAGAATTGCATTCGTTAGTGAATCCAGACCCTAGTGATATGGAATAATGGACTCGATCATTGGCGTTGTATCACGAGACTGAACAACTGGTCGTGTGCAGTAGATATTTAGAGCTCTCTCTCCTTTTATCCATTAGTTCTCTCGCTAGCCTGGATAGCCCACGTTAGCCTCCTTTGG
This sequence comes from Timema douglasi, assembly GCA_901482245.1. Lineage (NCBI taxonomy): Eukaryota > Metazoa > Arthropoda > Insecta > Phasmatodea > Timematidae > Timema > Timema douglasi. Next base: position 212,370 of record CABEEJ010000600.1, read on the forward strand.
GGGATCAAATATTTGGTGACACTTATACAGAATTAAAATCTCGGAACTCGGACGACCAAATATTTATAAAAATATAATTTATCGCTGCGTCTTACTACCCGTTACGGCTATACGCTGATGTACTAATTACATTAATTGGTTTGGGATTAGGAACGTTTTGATTGAGAGGAGGTGCACCCTCATTTGCGTGGAGGTAGAATGAGAAACCATTTAGAAAAAAACCACCCGACCGGGATTGAACCCCGTTCTCCCCGTCTTCAGCAGTTTAGTCTAACACGAGAGTAGCGCGTTAGACCACGCAGCCACCGAAGCGGGTCTACCAAATATTGTTTATTAATATTACGGTATTTCAATATTGCAAGCTAATTTATTGTGTAGGTATTTAATTGATATATGCCAAATAAGTATTGGTAAATCTTTTCTCTAAAAGAAATTTTTTTTAGAGAGAGATCTAAACTCTTAAAATATTTTTGAATTAATGTTACTGATGTAAAGTTTACGTTGTGCCTTAAAAGTGTTTCGTTATCAAGGTAAATCACTATTTAATTAATCTCGGCACTTTTGCAAGTTAAAGTCGAAGTTGTTTCTTAATCGAAATACATTTGGTGTTAATATGAGTCAACTTTGAACGACATTGAAACATTGCAACTGGTATTTTATGGCAAGTGTGGATCCTTAGTTGGAATCTTCCCAATCCTCACACCGATAACATCGCTGATGTTTTTTGAAGGAGTTGCAAAAGGGGGTGTGGGGGGGGGG